>NJDC01001774.1:68053-85552 GCA_002245475.1 Calephelis virginiensis | reverse complement strand
AATTTTACTGCTTTAACTTTTAAATCAGAAACACATCAATATTAAAACAATGTATGTTAAACATTTTACAAATGCCTTCTTCTTAACAGAGGAGCCAAAAGGACTGATATTAGATTTGAATTTGGAAATAGAAATTAATTTAATTTAAAACGTTTTAAAATCCCACGCTATAAACCTTATTTTAAACAACGGGAAAAAATCACATAATTTTCAATTAGCCTCACCTCTAATCTAGTTATCTTAATTAATAATGATGACATAGATATTAATGATAAATTACAATCTATCATTAACATAATTAAATGATAATTGGGAAACATGTAACTGCAGATACATCAATCATCAAGCGACATCAGTGGTAATGTTGTGTAATGATGATATTAATTAATTATCATGTCTATATTGATACATCATTACTCGGATGAAGCTAGGTGGGCGGGTATGGGAAAACTCTTCCGTATTATTGGCTTAGCAAGTATCCATACATAGTACCAATAATATTCATTGGATTATAATCCTGAAATTAAAACAATCCATAACCCCAAAAAAAACCTATGTAGTTAAAAACTATCTCGATCACGTCAGTTTTTTCGCAAAAAACGTCCTGGGTAGACAAAAAATATTATACCACAGAAACACATACATAGACACAAACAAACACTTACACTCATGTACACATACACAGGCACGTCAAACTTAAGACAAAATACATGTAAGAATGGACTCCTTGCATATATTAGAAAAAAATCCAGTTTGTTATAATTTTTAGAGTCCCTATTTTAAGCTAGGAGATATACTATCGCTAAGAAGCTTCCAGAAATTTTAAGAAATAGCTACATAAGGAATGATTGTAGCTACTTAATAAAATATCATAGTTTTTACTATATTCTACTGCTATATTTTTCATGCATGTTTATCGATTTCTCTGTCAATTTCGAACCGATTTAAAAATTCTTTAAATAGCGGTTGGCGTCGGCTTACCACCTATGACATTGCAGGGCCTACTGTCGCACTCAGAAACGTTCGATATTATGACTTAATGATAAATTAAATGTTAATTGACGTTTCTGCAAAAACTGATTTCAATTTCTTTACAAATTGACAACTCTCTTTCCGAAAGACCGTTCGTGACTTTCAAGGGGTAATATAAATTTCATTAAGATCCGACTTGTGTTTTTTAAGTTATTTAATACATAATACAACAAGACATTAACGTCTTTGGCTAATCGTGGGTTCCCTGATTTTACATCTGCTTACCTGTTCGGAGACACGGGCGTGAAAATGTATCTAATACATTATTTTGATGAATCTCATATAATTTTGCCAGTATTTGCAATATGAGTGCAGAAAAGAATGATTTCCACGACATCTACTTTTAGTAATTGATTGCTATCAAATTAATGTGTTTCTTACCACCAGAAAGTTATCCACTTGTTTTTTTTATGATATTGAAAGGCGAACAAGCAGACAGATTTCCTGATGGTAAGAAATTCACGCCGCTTAGAAACACCAAAGATGGTAATGCGTGCTAACCTGAGGCCGGGATGCTAGGCCTCAAGCAAAAGGAAGTTTACCGGCTACCTTACTCTCCGAACCGGAACACGTCATGACGTTATGGCGGCAGGAATAGGTAAGGCGGTGGTACCAATCCGGGTAAGTCGCTGCTAAACTCTACCACCTAGTCAGATGTCACGGCGTTAGTGACGGTAAGCCTATGCTCGCCTTTTATGAGCTCCTGGCAGGATGGCAGATGGTCTACTCTGCAAAGGAGTCCGTTCCAACACGGGGAATTATGTTCCAATATGGTCGAAGTCGACCAGTATAAAACGGACTCTTCAAATAGCCATAAATCATTATAACGTAGGTACAGACTGTTCTATAAGTAAATCATTAATGTAACGTATTACATGTATTAATGATAGGGGTCGAAGGTAAGCGGTGGATCAAAGAGGTGGTCCGTTAATGATATGATTTATTAGATCCGCTTGTCCAGACCTCGGGTACCCATGAATCATTATTGTGACTATTTACTTAATAATGACCTCACGAGTTCACTAACCAATGCTCTTGTCAATACGAACATAGGCCTAACAATGGTTATTTATGGGATTTAAGAATGGGAGATGAAAGGCTGACTAAAATGTTATAGGTATGTAATATAAATTTGGACTGTTACTATTCTTCCTTCTTATGCTGCATCTACACGCTTGCCAACTTCTACAAACAAAGCAAACGTGTAGATAGTGTGTTTGGTTAGGTTTGCCAGGATTTGTAGCCGGTCACATCGAGTGTCTGTTTTTGACGTGATAATTTGATGGAGCCGGCTGCAGGCACCAAAAAACATGACTCATGCGGCGTTACATTGCTCTGAGGCGTTCCATTTAAGGCTTGAAGTGCAAGCGAGTGCGCGGAACGAACGACAAAGAGGCACAATCGGCCTCCGATCTTGTGACGTTGTCACGTTCAATTATCGTCAGTAATCTGACATTTCTAACACAAGCACTTGCCACCCATCTACACGTTTTTTTTGTGTGCGTTTTTGTTGGATAGTACCTTACGTATTTTCAATTAATGAAATGTGTGTATCTGGTCTTACGATTAAATTATATTTTTATCGAATGTTATTAAGCATCAACCACCATTTGGAATCCTAAAGATCACAGGGATTAAAAGTAGCCAACTCATGGGGTTATTAAAATGAAATTAAAAAGACACCGGTAAAAAAAAATTAAGAGAAATTAAATTTTAACCATTCACCATCTTTTTTCCGTTTTAGTCGCTTACTGTTATTTTTTCTTCTTTCATTTTTTTTTATAAAAACTAAATATTATTAGTTGATAAAATCTGGACGGCTGTCATGTTTGTTTCATTAATACACTCGCAACTGTGTGGATATCGAATATTAAAATGCTCGCAAACGTTTGAATCGCCTAATTTATCCAAACGTTTGTATAGGTTTATAGTTTTTGAAAATCATTAAAATCTAGCATTTTGTGCTACAAGAGCAAACAAGCAGTCTGCTCTTCTAATGTAAGAAACAACCGGCACCTTTAGACACTATATATGTTTCTGATCCATTGCTGTTTCATGGCCGGGATCTAAGCCTACGTTTGTAAACCTACCGTCTACCTTTACATCGAGTAAGGAACAGGGCAATGTGCTAAAGCAGCAGGAATACATTAGACGGTTGACCAAACCTAACTTAATAGACTAATAAAAAATATATCTACCCTAAAGAGGTAAGCAGAATCACAACCCACAGTTAGCCGAAGGTGCTTAAGTCCCGCAATGTGATAAGTGATAAATGTATTGCCAACTGGGCACATGTCCAATTGCCAACAAAAATATTTTTATCAGATGATTGAAAAAAACACATTTATCGAAAATCGAACTCGAGACCTTATATAGTCATTCGACTATAGAGGCTATCTATATTCGTATAATTTGATTCAGATTTATTAAAAAACTGTCTGATTATAGTACCAATATTTCATTCAAGGTATGATATTATAATGCCTATAGAAGTATTAAATATTGCATATTACAGCCTATCTTGTATCTCAATTCAGTGAAAATAACTGTATCCCGACCATCCAACTGTGGAAACATGGTTTTATTCGCAATACTGGCTATTTGCGTGAAATATAATAGCATAAAATTCTATCGAGTATCGATAACCCATTGTTTTGCGTCACTAATCATTTAAAATGCTAGAGCACCTACCGCACTCTTGGTACCATTCATAAATTTAAACTCAAAGCCTGCACACGATCATTACGACTGCGACTGTGCCGCTATCGTCGATCTGACAACTATATCGACTTAATAATTATGTAGTCTTTTACAACACTATTTAATGTGGCTTTTAATGAATATTATTAATTAAATTACATGTTAATTATTACAAAGTGACTGCGCCAGAGCTATAAGAGTAACAAGTACGTAGATAATTGGAATACCTATATAAAAGTCTCAATAGCAAGTTAACTTTATCGTAACCCTCTTACAAAAAAAAGACAAATTTTGCAATCACCAGCTTGATGCCAATTAATTTATTATTATATTATAGAACATAGCAAAGTAGTGTAGCAAAAGTATTCATACTTTGTTAAAAAGCATTAAAATTTTTTTAATGTTTGTTTGAATTTCATACATTAGTATCGATATTATATATCGACTTGGTAATTATGTGTAATTATACAACACTATTTAACATGGCTGCTAAGAACAATTGTTATTGGAAATGCAATCTCCCTGAAAGTTTCTATTACAGAAAATATATATAGCTTTTGTATTAGTTTTAACTATTCACAACAAAAAACGCAATTTCGCTATGAATAAGATAACGACGAACCAGCAAAATCGGTGCTGTAGACAATTCTCTCTTAACATCCAGGCTACCATCTGTTTAATAGTATAGCTTACTTTTTTATTTCTTTTAATAAATATATGCATACATACATATATACCTACAAGCCAAGTCCCTGCAATTGCAGACACAGAGTATCGAGTGCCAAATACTAATTGATAATTGCAAACCTGCCTGGCTTCCTTCACATTTATTACCCTTTTCAAACAAACATGCCTGTTTCGGAGACTTCATGCCATCCTCGAACAAAACTGATAATGGAACTTAGGTAGGAATGGAACAAATGCAGTCAGCGTGCGTAACACCACAGAATTTTCGTAGCTTATGCTTTTTCTGTCATACCCAACTCTCGCTTCCAGACAACAACGTTGAGAAAAACACTAAATAGCTTTTTTTTGAATGACTACTGTGTTGCCAACCTCGCGGTTTTTATAACTTCACCGGGCTTTGTGGGCCGAGCAGAGTGGTCAGCCCGAAACATAACTATTTAGATGGATTGGACTGTTCCCTACAACGTCAGCAACAAGGTGTGTCACAACAATCAAAATGTCGATGCACCATTGGTGTCTATAGGCGGCGTGAATTTCTTACCGTCAGGAAGTCTGCTTGTTTGCCTTCCAATATCACAAAAAATCATAAAAAATAAATGTTGCCAGAGTAAAAAATACATAGAACAATGACTGTGCAAACAAAGAAATAGATAAAATTTAGCAACCACCACGAGATTGTCGATTAATATCGACAGTTATCTTTTCGAATTGTCTCGGTGTTTTGCCCAATGCCGTAATGCGATATAATAGACATGACAATTGCCGGTGAAAGTTATGTGTAGACTAGTTAATGTTGTAATTTTAGCTCATTTAATCTGTGCTCAGCTGTGACAGTTTAATGCTTACAGCTTTATGGTTTTTTGACAGTTATGTCTGACTACAGATTTGTTACAAGACTATTTCTTAAAACGTAAAGACCCTTTCTATTAATAGCTAGATATGTCCACAATTTCATCCGCGGGAATTTAGCAAAAAAGTTTACTATAAAAATAGCCTCAGTTATTTGTCATTACAACAACTTTCTGCCTGTAAAACTCCCATTAACATCGGTCAACTGTTTCAGAGATTAGCCGGAACAAACTTACAAACAGACAAATATTGTAATAAATATTATTTTGTTTTATGTACCGTATGTATATATTAAAAGCGTTTGTTTTAATATTACAAAAACACACTCCAATTTAATTTATTTGTATAAGTTATTTACTTAATTTAAACTTTTAAAGTAAAAGAGGGCTTAATACTCCTTATTACACTTACCAGTCAGTGAAAATCCCATAACCATCGGTCTAGCCGTTTCAAAGATTACCCCGAACAAACAGACAGCTAGCCAGATAGACAAAAAATGTTGTTTTGGTATAAGTAATCTATATACATTCATATACCTATAGTAAAAAAACAGTTATTTCAATATTACAAACTATCCAAATTTTATACATATGTATTGTATATATAGATGTGATGGTAGCGGCAATACTCGTGTAGTAGTAGTATTACTATTACATTTTTCTAAAATTGTTACTTTATCCGTTGCCACTAAACCGATATATTGGTAAAATATAGCTCAAATTTTGAGATGAACCATTTTTTTATGTAACGAAACTCCATCCTAGTTAGTTTAATACTTTTACCATGATGTATGAATAAACAGACAAGAAATAAATACTACTTTAGGTTTAGAAGCAACATATAAACATATTCCAATTGTTTTGAGCTGTTTGCAAAGTATTCCTACAATTTTTATGATACATATTTGTATAATTATTACCTATGTTTTTAAAAAAGGATGGTGACATGACGTTTTTCTGATTTACTAAAATTATTACGTTCTCCGTAATTGAAAATATTATAGTTAAATAATAATTGTTCAAATAATTTAGTTAAAAATGGAACAATTAAAACTGTCATTAACCCCGACAAAACGAACCCAAAGCAATTTAGCTAGTACCCATCGCGATCATGTCAGCTTACTAACAAAAAATCGCATCGAAATCGGTCTAAATGTTCAAAAGTTATGATGGTACAGTTATGCAGACAGACACTCACATACACACACACACAAATTTACAACACTCCTCGTTTTCCGTACGAGACTAAAAACGTTTTCCATATACTATTGACATTCTAAATTCAATATTTTTCTTTACAAAGTCCCTATATTTTAACGTATTTAAAGGGAAGCGGTAAAAGTTCCTACTAACGCTCGGGTCCTGTAATCTACGAACCGTAATCCGTTTGTATAACTGTTGTTAGTTTGCCTAAAAGTGACGAAGCGTTACTCATAGCTACACAAAATGTTACGACTTAACATTCGACACCGAGCGACCGTAGATATATTTTTTTTCTATTCGTACAAAAAAATACCATTGGTAACCAAAACGACTCGTATCTTGAATATATGAACCAGGCTTATGTCATTGGACTAGATTTTTACGAGGTGATTATTGCAAACGTAACAGTCCGTGTATCTAATACAGATATGTAGATAGATCTACGAGTTGCTAAATGAAAATTAAGCAAATAGCCTGCAATTTTTGAAACATCTCCATATTTTTGTTATCAACCTAGTTTATGGGCTATTATTAAAATCTAATATTCATACATTCAATGTTGTTCCAATTTTTTGTAGCACAATTGATATTATCGTCTTCTGTATGCATAAAAAAATAAAAGAAGAAGACAAAACTTTGTTACCACTTTTAAGCTTCCATGATGAATTCCAAAATTTGTTATAATACATTTAAATTAAGAAGTGTAGATTTTGAGATTAGTTATGTTATGTATTAATTATGTTATCTCATATAGAATAATTTAAGTGTAATAAAACTGAAATAACACATTTTTTTAAAACCCCTGAAAACACCTGCATGAAATGTAGCTAAGTACGAGCACGTCAGCTTTCGAACAAAACATCTGCATCTAAAACGGCCCATCCGTTCGAATGTTCACACACAGACGCCTCTCGTATTCCGTCGGAGTCAAAAAAACCGACTTTAATTTCAATAAGTAAATCATCTGCGTACACAGTTTTAAAATTGGTTGGCAAATGACGGAGAAATTGATTAACACACATTAAAAATGTTATTGTAGAACACATAACGGCCTTTTTTTTTGTCGTCGCTTGAAAATGAAACCCCATTTGATTTGTTCATTGCATCACTATTGTTTTGCTGTGTTAGTGACGATCATTATAAGGTTTATACCAAAAAAATATTATTCGTAGGTTAGAGAGGACAACCTCTGTCGACTCAGCTAGTATTAAATTAAATAAAAACATTATATTTTTGAACTTTTGGCGTTTTATTAATAGTACAAAAAATGCATGTGCTTAATGAGTTTCGTTGTTATTAAAAACTGTACCAATTCACTAAACAAATTTCCAGTTAATCCTATAGTCCGTAACTTGACCATGATCACTGATCTATCTAGTTAACTATAACTAAAATCCAATTTAGTTATCTAAATCGCATAGCATTTAAAACCATCAATTCCATGACAGGCCTCCCTTTATCAGATCTAACAGTAAGAGCATAGAAGCCATCTAATTAGTTCGAGCAGTGCACGATTTTCATCCGCGACGGTGAAATAAAGTCGCGGGAGGTAGAGCGGTCTATTGTCCTAAGTACGGAAACGAGAGACGCTACGAGCGGCGCGACTAGCGATTTTACATAATTATTGACCGCCTCGTTGGTCGAGTGGTTAGCTTACACGCTTACAGCTACACCGATCAACCGCGAGGCTTGAGTTCGATTCCCGACGGGGGCAGGCATTTGTGTGATGAACATTTAGATGTCTGCATTACCAGGTCTTGGCATTTATTTAATTTATTGTGGTATCTATTTAAGTATTTCAATGTTTTTACGATTTTAATCGTTGACTAACACTCATAACTCGTACACTCATAACGTAACTTGTCCAGGGATATTTATTTATCTAAAATATCTACACACCCGTATTCCCGAAGAATAAGGCAGGGTTTTAACCAAGTTTCACGATATGATAGGTGGTAAAACTTGATCCTTTATTTTGTTTTTTCAAGCCATAACTTTATGTTAACTTTTGTAAACATCTTAAAAAATGAAAATATGAGAAAACTGTAAACACAATCGTCAAATTTTTCAAAACTAGCTATACTTGCTTTTGATATTTCGTTTACGATTTTTTACCGAATTATTCATTACCTTAATTTGTAACACAGAAAAGTAAACAATGAAACGGATTCCTGAAGAACAAGAAAATTACGGTACCTACTAATAGTCTCGTTTTTTATCTCTCTAGGGCTTATAAACAAGAATGCTCAAACATAAAAAATCTACTAAAAAATTATGAAATTACTAAAGTAGAAGCCTTATTCTTAATGTATTTTAATTAAATAAAAATGCCACTATAAACGTGAACAGCGGTGACTTGCAAGTAAATTCTAGTATACTCGCAATTTCACCTATGACAGCGGAATTCTTGTGTTCAGACCATTAGTCCGAAGTGGTGGTCCGAGCACCGACGGGGCCACGTAATTGGCACCGCTTTCTACACATCGGTGCCTGCAGCGTGATCTTCTGTAATACTTTTTTTTAATTATTATGTTTAAGATATAAAGTTACCTAACCTTAATTCGCAATTTATTTTTAAATTAAGAATGTTTGTTTACTGTAGCTGCTACCGGAAGTAACTTAGTGAAACTATGAAGTTTCACCATTTTTATTGTTTAAGAACAAAAAGCTTAATGTGTCTCTAGTGTTATAATGAAAGGAAGAGGAATTTATACCTACCTGTAAACATTCCTAGCACCTTTTTGGTACCTAACCTAAAAAGTTAAACTGTGTCTCTGGGTTCGGGTGTTTATTAAATTTATGCCTGTTATTTACATATTACTTTATTGATTAAAAGTTTGCAAGCAGAACATTTGCTTTCATTGTGTAATTTTAATTAAATTTCATATTTTGTGTAACTTTTTGAAAGATATTAAAAACATTAATTTATGCTTAACGCCTATCCATTAAACTAAATCATAATAATAAAGATTTCCTTGATAACAAATTTAATTAAAAGTTTTGGAATTTATTTCGTTCATTAAAATACACGAAACAAATTAAACAAGTGACTTAAAGTTATGCAAAATACAAGTGTGTTTCTATTTTTGACGTGATAAGAATAGGTGAAACGCAGAATTGGCCTACTTTTTTTTACTTTTGGAGGTAAATTATAATTCAGTAAGAAATAAATGACCACTATTGACATAAAAGGCGATACTGATTTTTAGCTGACATGTAGGACAGATTTGCCTTTGTGAAAGAAATTGTAAAAATATCTTTACGCCCATACCCCAGGGGTAAGCAGAGGCACAACCAGGGTACTCACGACTAGCCGAAGACACCAAGTCCCACAATGTGATAGGTGGCAAGCCTATCGCCAACATATGCAATCCCGAGCAACTTTTTTTAAATTAGAAAATTGGAACAACCCATTTTTCTTTTTGTTGCTCGACCCGGGATTCGAACCCGGGACCTCATGCAGTCAAGTCCAACAACTGAGCCGCTAGACCACAGAGGTGATAAATTGAACAATAAAAGAAATTGTATAATTTTTAATCGACAACACTTTCGATCTAAGAAGTAATTAAAAACAAAAAAAAGCAATTCAGAATGTTTATCTAACGCAAAATACAACATGCATGGTTATGTCGTAAACAAAGCATAAAACTGGTTCAGTCGCATGTGCAGGCTAGTGACGTTGTGACTCGTACTCGTACAACGAGTGACTCTTATATTCAAATTTGGCCGGACCTTTCAAAGTAACCCTGTATATCTTACGAAGGAATTAAGAAAACCTTATCCATAATAGCATTAGTGTTAACATTAATTGTCAACGTTATGTATTAAATAGCAACTGATATTACCCAATTACATCTCATTGCGTAACACGAATGTAAATTTGCTCCATTACCGTCAGCAAAACATTCCTTCTCTACACCTAACAGCTAACTCGAACAATCGTCTATTCGTGACTATCGTGACAACGTAACTGTCAGTTAAATTAAAAACATAGTGTTCGCTATCACCACTTAGCTCGCGTGTTCTCTAATAGACAGAAAAAAGCTTCAATTGCGAGCAACCGATGAGTACAGTCGAGTTAGGAACGGGCACACGAGCGCGACACCTGGATAAAGCGGAGGCCTATCACGAGCAAACAGATCGAGTAATACGTTCGAAAAAGTATACGCTTTCTTCTTTCTTTAAGTTTTGGCCTTCACGTTAGTATTTAGCCATTAGTCAAGTAGAAATTTGCATCAAATTTTATATCAATTTCAATTAATTTTAATTAGTCATCAGTCGTAAGTCGTCAATAAGTCATGTCAGGCTCTTGGGTAAAGCGGTGGCCTTTTTACACAAGCTCATGTAACGAGATTTGGCGGCAACGAGAAAATATACGATACGCTTTTACTGAACAAAATTGTACAAAATGCCACCAAAATTGACTAATTTCACTCAATATTAACACGAAATTCAATAATTATGAAAAAACTTCGACCATCTTTTCCCTCGATGGCGCCAACACTCAAAGTATACGCTTAGTGTAAATATTTCATAGTTTTGGTTCAAAGCTATTTTATGGTAAAATTTTAGAATTAGTGTGATATTCGACAATGGCAAGTACTGTTGCTAATAGAGCAGAACAGACGATGTGTCTAACATAAAGTGTGTAAAAAAGTGGAAAAGTTCAAGAGTTTACTTTTAAAAAGTTTGTATAGACCGTCAGATTTCCTGCCAGGCAACTCGTAAAAGGCGAGCATAGGCTTACCGTTACTAACACCGTGACATTTGACTAGGATGTAAAGCTTCGTAGAAACTCTCCTGGTATGGTACCACCACCTTACCTATTCCTACCGCCGTAGCATCAGTTTTTTTCCCCGTGACGTATTCCAGTTTGGAAGATGAGCCGGTAAACTTAATTTTGCCTGAGGCTTAACCTCCACGTCTGAGGTTAGCAATGCACTACCATCACCTTTGGTGTCTCTAGGCGGCGTGAATTTCTTACCATCAGGAAATCCGTGTACTTGCTCGCCTTCCAATATAATAAAAATAAAAATTAATACAAAAATATATATCCATTTAGCACCTAGCTATCTGCTACTTTCTTGTACCTGATTTTCTTAAATAGAGTCCGGAGCTTTTTTCTAAAAAAAAAATTACATTGTATAAAAGTGTAAGGGGTGGCACGGAGACTAATAAAATTTTTCCGGTGAGTTTTCGTCTATGTACTTATACAAGTACATCGGGAGACTATGTTCTCACCCAAAATTGCGTGCCAAAATTCAAATTCGCCGAAAGCAAAGAGAACGGGTTTTTTAAAAGTCTATGTACTCGTCGTATTGCGCCCGAACGGATGGAGCAGTTTTGTTAATTTTTTTGTTTGTGTTAGTCATTGTCTTATGAACAAAGCAATTTTATTTTAATATTCATAGTTAGGACAGGACAACATCTGTTGGGTCAGCCAGTAATCAATAAAAATGATAATACTTAAATGTTTTATTCATCTGGACCATACAAGCTGCATTTGTAACAATTTGTTATTAATTTAAGCTATCATGTGATCGGAAACCCGACCACACGCCGAGATTATCCGGCGGCGGAAGCTACCCAGTGGGCTTATTTGTTTATAATTAATTATTCGTAATATTGTCTCCTCTATGGTGTAGCGGTCTGGTGTCGGACTTGACTTCTTGAAGTCCCGGGTCCGATTCCAGAATCTAACAGCATAAAAAAAGAAAATGTCTATTTTTAATTTTCTAATAAAAATAACGATTATTAGTAATCAGAAAGCATTAGAACACTAATCGCCTCTGAGGTCTAGCGGTCTGGCATCGAATCGAATGGCTCTGAGCTCCGGGACCTCGACTTCTTGAGGTCCCGGGATCGATTCCTGGGTCGGGCAACAAAAAAAATATTAAAAAATGTACATTTCCAATTTTGTAGTAAAAATAACTTTACTTGCCCGGCCCTACCAGGGATTGGATATGGGCCTGTTTGGTGATAGGCTTTCCACTTATCACATTGGGGTACTTAGTGTCTTGTCTCTGACATAACCAGGGCCGCCGCCTACTCTCGCCTTCGCTTACCTCTTCGGGGATATAGGCGTGAAGATACTTATTTTAATGCTAATTTAATATTTTAGTAGATTTAAACGTTTATCTTATGCCTAGGCTAAAAGCATAAACATTTTATTTAAACATTATAAACATAAACCTTTGGCAATCAGGACAAGTTAGAAACGAACACTAATGTGACGGCAAGAAACGAATCGGTAGTACCAACACAATCGATTCGTCGTAAGATTACCAATTAGGTCATAGCAGTAGTCACAAATTGACCCTCGCATTAATATTTACCAAAAGAACTAAACAACAACGTCGAACTTTTTGTAGCAATATATGTATGTATCACTTTTGTAGATGCATAAACTGTATCAATAGTTTTTTGAAACGTGACAATGTGGACTCGTAAAAAACTTCCGGAATGTCACGGCAAAACGTGTCGTTGTAATGTATGTTAGCCCTGATTTATTCATATGCAGGGAATAATTGATCAGGAATCACGACATTGATTCTGATATTGCATATCGAAAACCATGAAACATCCTCAAAATTTGAAGTATTAAATCATAAATTGGCATATGTCTAAATGTTCCCGTACTATCTCCTATCGTAAACATACACTTCTTATAGGTATATCAAGATATGTCACCTTTTGAATTTACTAGAGAAGGGTGAGCAGTACAACTTTATGTACAAGTCTAATCCACGAAGCTAGGGTTGGTCTAGGGTTGATCTACAGCTGAAATAAATTAATTCAGATATTTATTAAAGTATTTTTTATTACCATCTGCATCGTTAACTAACTCAAGCAATTTTCGGACTTGCGGTCTATACTTAAACGTGTAATTTGTAAGACATATTAATTCACACTAGTGGTCGCCCATTGGTCGAAATTCGACCATAATAAATTTATTATCTTGTTGATAAGAACGCCATCTTCATTTCTCAAGATCAACTACTTTGTTTCCTGAATAGTTAGTGCGCCATCTGTGGTCTTTTATAGTCAACATCAATATATTTGTTTGTGTGTGTCAAATGCATGGTAGTGTGGGTAATGTTTTATTTATTGATTTAATGTACATACTTTATAAGCATTATTATTAAAAAATATTAGCGTTCTGCACTTCTCCTACACATAAACTTTAATTGTGACAAATTTTATACTCCTGCGTCCGGGCAATTTTCGTAACAAGGGGTCCAAAATTTTGGCATCAGATATTAATATATAGATTAGACTAATGTAATTGACTGTTTTTTTTTATTTGTTTTAGCATTTAATTCTCACAACCTTCACACAATAAATTATTTTGTTTCTTTGACAACAAATGTCGTATTAGAAAATACTATGAAACTTAATATAATATTTATAAAGGAAAAGAAGCTTTTAAAGCCTTTTAAGTCACTGAGATTTCCAGAAGGCTTTAAGATTCCTGCCTTTTAGCAAATAGCTGGTAAAATATTCTTACAAAAACCGTTGATAAAGAAACCTTTGACATTACATTTTGTTATAAGTAAAGGTTTACATCCATAATATAATAATATAAACTCGAAAGTATGTCTGTTAAGTTTTCATGGGTACTCCGATGAACCTATTTTAGTAATAAAAGAAGTATCTCTCACATTCGCAAATTGATAGGCAGAGCCACAACCAGGGCACCCAGCGCTAGCCTTAGAAAATTGAAAATACACATTTTTTTTTTTTATTTATACCTGACCCAGCGACCGAAACCTCAAGAACCACTAGACCATAGAATTGATTTTACTAAAGTTTAATTTTTTTTTAATAAAATTTTGTCCTGTTTTAATAAAATTTGTTATATCATATAACCTACTTTAATAAAAATTTATATATATTTAATTAAAGACCCGAAATGTATAAACATAGGTTACTTTCTTATCAAAAATCTACCCCTGAATGGCAATAGTGGGTGGCTGAAAATTTGAATGCAAATTTTGTTAAAGTTAATCAAACCTGCTGTCCGAAGTATCTGTTCTACGCTGATGAAGTCGCGGGATAGCCAGCCCTACTAATATTATAAATGCGAAAGTTTGTATGTTTGTTTGTTACTCCTTTACGCAAAAACTTCTGAATCGATTTTCATGAAATTTGGCACACACGTAGAGGAAAACTTGGATTAACACATATAAGTATAAGTATCTTCACCCCCATATTAGGTAGGCAGAGGCACAACCAGGGCACTCACGACTAGCCGAAGACACTAGATCTCACAATGTGATAGGTGGCAAACCTATCGCCAACCGGGCACATATCCAATCCCGAGCAACGTCTTTTTTTAGATTATTTTTAATTATAAATTATTAGAAATTTAACACATATGATAGTTTTTATACAGAAAAAGTGTTCTCGTGGGACCATTTAACAACGCAACGCCGCGGCAAAAAGCCTACCTTACAAATAAACCATTTTTGTCATAGCCCAAGTTTAACTGTGAATAGTGTAATAACCTCTGAAAACTGGCATCTTATCTGAACCGTAAAACATCAATTTAACGGTATGACCACAACTTCGATTATCCGCACCCACTAAATGTACCCTCCAAGAAAAACTTATTGAGAAATTGTAAAATAGAACACGGAAAAAATGCTAATGGCCGGTTTTTTTACATCGCAATCGGCTTTGTGGCTGTTCGATCATGATTTTTGTAACGGATGATTTGAGTGAACTTGGACCGAATATGTAAAGTAGTTGGCATTTTTTTAAGATTTTTGATTACTTTTAACGTTGGTTTTTTAAATATATTTTTATACATTTTATGTAGCTTACTTTGAATAATTCTGCCTAATGGTTTTTTAAAGTGTGTTACGCTCATATCCTTAAAGAGGTAGGCATAGGTACAACCAGAACACCCATGACTAGCTGAAGACAGTAAGACATTATAGTAGGTAGCAAATCAATCGTCAACTGTGCACATATGCAATTTCGGGCAACGTTGTTTTTATTAGAAAATTCAAAGAACACTATTTCTATTCAATTATGACCTGTATACGTAGTGTGTGTGTATGTAGTGATCCGGTAAAAGACTAAAAGAGATTTCAGGTTGATCCCCGTGTCGAGCAATAAAAAAGTTTATTGTAAAGTCTATGGTATATATTAAAATTGTTTCCTAGTTTTGTAATGAAAATTGTTATTATATTACTACTAATATTTCGGTTAAAACAAATATCCATTTGCTCTTATTGGTAATATTTACTAATCTCTGGTTATACCAAAGAACAATCGAATCAATTAGTGATATAACATCGTTATAATCATACATCGTAATATCGTTACTTTCTTATTTTAAAAGCATCTAATTGAAATTGATTATCTGTTTCGTCATCTGTAAATTTAAGGGGGATATTTATGAAATTGATATTCAGTAGCTACCATAAAGAAAAGTAAAGTATCTTTACCCCCATACCACGAAGAGGTAGGCAGAGGCACAACCAAGGCACCCTCGACTAACCTAAGACACTAAGTCCCACAGTGTGATAGGTGGCAAGTCTGACGCCAACCGGACACATGTCCAATCCCGAGCAACATTTTTTTATTAGAAAATTGGAATAACCAAATTTTCTTTTTGTTTCCCGAGCCGATAATCGAACCCGGGACCTCACGCAGTCAATTTGAACACCTGGACCGCTAGACCACCAATTTATTTTTCTAAGTATTAATTGAAAAATATCAGGATTTTTACCTAATTCTTTATTAATAAATATTAATATGTATAATATATAATCTAAATACTAATGATATTCTACGTTGACTTCATAGAATAGTAAAGCCTTATTATTTCCTTTTCACAATATATCTTAAGATTCGTTTCTTTTATGACAATGGAAGGCAAACAAGCAGACGGATTTCCTAATGTCAAGAAATTCACGCCGCCTAGAGACACCAAAGGTGGTAAGGGTGCGCTGCCAACTTGCACGTCACGAACACGTCAACGGCAAGCATTGGACGTTATGGCGGCAGGATTAGGTAAGGCGGTGGTACCAATCCGGGCGAGTCGCTGCGAAACTCTAGCACCTAGTAGGATGTCACGGTGGTAGTGACGGTAAGCCTATGCTCGCCTTTTACGAGCTGCCTGGCAGGAGGGCACATGGTCTATCTGCAGAGGAGCCCAGACTAACACGGGGAAATATTTATGATATAAATTTATGATCAGTCAATAAATTTAACGTTTCGGCTTTGAACTTTAGATTTTATATTATCCTATGTTTTACCCATAAAGTACACGCTTAACGTCACCTTACGACCGCGAGGTTCGAGTTTGATTTCCGACAATAGCACGTACAGTAGTACTACTTAAATTATGCGCTTCAGATATATTCGTCAAGCTTCGGAAATCCGAATGTATTTTAAAGATATCTATAAAGAGTTGCTATGAGACATAATTAATAATTTCGCTTATATTTAGATTAGGTAAGCCAATTTTAAAATATAAGTATAAAGTGTAAAAGTGTAAAGCCGAAGCGCATAATTAAAATAGTTGTACTGTATTTGTGTAATAAACACAGATCACATATCTGTGTTTGTTTTACTTTCCGTGTTGTAATAAGTATGCACATTTCTTTGTATTTGTATCTTTGACTAACACAAGCGAATAATTTTACGATAAAGTTAATCCATTCGCGTAATTTGTCCGAAGATAAGTTTTTAATTAAAGTTATCGTGCATATATGAAGTTATACCAAATGTTGATGAATAATGTAAACTATGATTTGATTGGTTGAGATTGGATTGTTCCTATTGGTCCATAGGGTAGGGCGATGTGAGGTGGTGTGCGTCAGGGGGATGCTGGCTTCACTGGCCCGACGCCGCGACGTGGACGCCGAAGCACCCGTCGTGTGGCCTGCTTGGTGTTATTCAGGTACCTATAAAAAAGTATCTTCACGCCCATATCCCCGAAGAGGTAGGCAGAGGCACAACCAGGGTACCCACGACTAGCCGAAGATACTAAGTCCCACAATGTGATAGGTGGCAA
>NJDC01001774.1:42396-67951 GCA_002245475.1 Calephelis virginiensis | reverse complement strand
GGTGGTGTGCGTCAGGGGGATGCTGGCTTCACTGGCCCGACGCCGCGACGTGGACGCCGAAGCACCCGTCGTGTGGCCTGCTTGGTGTTATTCAGGTACCTATAAAAAAAGTATCTTCACGCCCATATCCCCGAAGAGGTAGGCAGAGGCACAACCAGGGTACCCACGACTAGCCGAAGATACTAAGTCCCACAATGTGATAGGTGGCAAGGCTATCGCCAACCGGGTCTAGCGGTTCAGTTGTTGGACTTGAATAGATGAGGTCCCGGGGGTACCTGTATATCCAGGAATTATGAATATACAAAACAAAATGAAATGTTTTCTCATGACATTATTTTATTACTGTTTTCTTGTATTTTTAAATACCTCTCATACCTAAATGTATAGTAGCATTTAAGTTGACGATTTCGCATCATCTATCCTATTTATTTATATATTCATACCTACTTGAAAAAAGAGTGAATGCACATGAATATGTGCATTCGCTGTGTGTGGGACTGAATGTGGGACTGAATAGTCAAACTGATTTTAATAATTTTTGTACCTTGTTTTGATAAACTACTCTTTTATCCAAAAGAAGTAACTTTTTTTGCAACTCTTATCTCTTAATGAAGCTATATTGTTTCCTATTTTGTTGATTTGGTATAAAGTATAAAATAAATTTGCATGTAGGGGACTCCATAAGATGAAACATGAAAACAAGTATCAATCAAAGCCGCTAAATTTATAACAATCAAAAACAATCGGCATGTCCTAAGAAAATGATACATGTTATACTTGTTATAAACTAATTAAAATAAATAATGACAAACGAATCAAACAATGACAGCATCGTGATATAATACTTCCTCGTCGATGTCTGAAAGTCGGCTGACTTGTAAAGCAAACGTTCAGACCTCATACTTATTACAAATATCAATATGAACAAGTATCAGTCGCCTTTGTTGTATAGCGGTCAGGTGTTGGCCATGACTTTATATGTGGTCCTAGGTTCGAATCTTGGATCGAGCAACAAAAAGAAAATGTGTTTTTTTAATTTTCTAGCAAACAACTTTGCCCGGAGTTGGATATGTGTACCGTAAGCGATAGGCTTACTACCTATTACATTATGGGGAAATTGGTTAGTCATGAGTTTTTTGGTTATACCTGTGCCTATAAGATCGGGGTTTCAGGCGTGAAGATACTTTCATTAAGTATAGAATATAATTATCAAATGGAACATAAATATCTCCGACAGGGTTTTTAGACAGGTTTCCGTTTTGTCCTCTGGGTATAATTGACCATGATGTGTCTTCTTTCGTAAGAAATATGTTATTTCTTTTTCTAGTAGGTTATTGTCACATTTTAATTCTAAAGTTTATTTCGAAATAGATACTCCTAAATATTCATATTTAAGACTTAAGTCATGTCAGCTCGTCGAGTCAGATGTGGCAGTATCAAGAAAATAACGATGAACAAATTTCTTTATGACTTCTTCATATCATCACACCAAGTCCCTTACGCAAGAGGCATAGAGTATCGAGTGCAAAACCTTACGATCCTGACAAACCTGTCTGCCTTCCTTCATATTAATTACCCTTTTCATACAAAAACGCCGCTTTCGAAGACTCTTGACACCACTCTTAATGACACCGCCACCCACACCAGATATGTACTTCTTCAGCAATACACTTTAAGTATCTTAACAAAATGCCACCAAAATTGGCTAATTTAAACGAAGTTCCTTACGACAGGTTTGGAGGAGATAGGGATTTTGCTGCGCGACCGAACTGAAAAAAATGTGCTAGTAAAAACCGTACGAAAAAGTGGGTGTAATAAAACCGTTAAATGAGACGTGCGCAGGCGCGACAGTTGTACACACAAGCGAGTAGTGTATAACACCTTTCTCCCTCACTCCACCCCGCCAATGCATTGATATACTCATGAATTGTGTCGATTCTACATTAGCCGAAGGAACTTCGTTCCTACCTGGTGTCCCACGACACCGCATTTATATTTTTTTAATTAATATTTATACAAAATTCAATAGATATGAAAAACCTGCGTCTATTTCCTCTCATTAAACCGCTAAACTCTCGACAGGATTAAATTTTTGTTTATTTAATCTACTATCTGTTGCCCGCGGATTTACATGTTGAACACGTAATCCAACATCAAGGCAACTAAAATAGCTTGATTTTCAGCCTGCTAACTATAAAGTAAAATATCAAATTTAGCAAAACAAACAAGCATTTCACTGAAGCCACCCGCAAATCCAGTATATTAATCATTTAAACATCTATATTCATTAATCAATTGACGTTTCTAATTATTCGTAAACGATGCAAATATAGGACAGAAAGTTAATTAATTTCATTATTTAATCTATCACGTAATACAATATTAGTTTCGTATATTAATCAATCTGTGCTGTTATAAATAACATCTCAACTGACGATAAATTATTCTTACGTGTTTGTTTATTTATTTAGGAAGTCATAAATATAGTTTTCCGCTGACCTATCAGCCATTATAGGGTAAAAGTGATTAAATATACTTAGTAAATATAATGGGTAAAAGCTAGTGTTTTGTGTCATATGGTGTTTCGAAGTATTTATGTGTTTTTCCTGATAAACTGGCCTATCCTGAAATGTTACTTCACTCGTTAATATCTTCATATTAAGATATTTGATTTTAATAGATGAAGAGAATTATGTGAAAAAATAAATAAAGTTGAAGCATAATATGAAGTTTTGCGATTTCAACCTAGCTAGATTTTTGCTTATACGTGGTTAAATTAGAAAATATGTAATGTAACCATGATCATTCTCTCTAACAGGGTTAACAAGACAATACAATTTGGCCAGCTTGGCTAGACACGCTGGCGACCTGATTAATGTCTGAGATTCTAGTGATCCCGGATCGCGATACAAGCAAATTGTGGGACTACTTTATTACACATCACAAACAAATACTCTAGACGATTTATTTGCAATAAGTCGGCAAAGTTAAAATGAAATTCTAGAAATTTGTGGGTAAGCAAAGTCGTCAAAATTTTGTCAAGTTTGTGATAATTTTAACGTTCATATTTATCACCTTTCAATTAATTGATGATACAAATATTAGAGACTTGGGTTCTTTAGACAAAAAAATGAAATAAACTTATTTCTGTTTGTTCAGAAGCCTACCGTAGATCTAAAAACCTAATGAGTATAAAAATGCAAGCCACAAAAAAAAATGATTGAGCTGAAGCTTTTCGATGCAACATATTGGTTCTAATTAAAAATATTAAAAACGAAACAAGACCTAAAGCTAACCAAATCCAATTGTACAAACGATTCCGCAAAACTCGTGCATTGTGAATAAGAGCCGTGCATATCACGCTCCCTTAGTATTCACAAACGGTCAATCAAACGGTAGCAACGAGCGAGAAAGAGGCTGGCTGCCAAGGACTGCTATCGATTGAGATAGACTTGTCCTTCCCTAAAGTCATGCGTGACACGCATATTCACAAATATACGCGTAGTTCGGTCGAAACTTCGCTTTTTAACTCCCGACGAAAAATGGGTGGTATAAGTTTGACGTGTCTCTCTCTCTGTGTGTGTGTGTGTGTGTGTGTGTGTGTGTGTGTGTGTGTGTGTGTATGGGTTTGAAAGGTGACATGATTGAGATGATTTTAGCTACATTACATAAAATAGCTTTTGTCGGAGATTCATTATTTTTTTTAATTTTGGGATTAACGGTGAGAAAATGCAAATACACACAATCGCACCCAGATTGACAGGTCCGAGTATAAGACTCGTAGCCTTGTACATTTTTAGCATCCTAACTACATGTCTGTGCAGATTAGCACTTATACAATACGATTTGGTATATATGGTGCAGTCCAGTAGCATCTATCCAGATGATCGAGAGCCTGTGACACAACTTTTTTGTAATTTTTTAAATGAACGTGAGCGTTTGCCAGTAGTCAAGTTAAAATTTGCGAAAAGTATTCCGATATAATACAATTGGGCTAAAATTATTTCAAATCAGTTATTAGTCTAATTGATCAGACATTTATCATGTCGTTTTTAGTTAGTAAAGTAGTTAGTAAAGCGGTGGCCTTAGCACTCAAGCTCATTAAAGACATTTGGCGGAAACAATTAAATACATGATACAGTAATTTCTTTATTTTTATTTCACTTGTGCGCTTTAACTGAACAAAATGCCAAAAATAATACGACCGAAATTGATTATTTTTACTCAGTATAAACACGAAGTTCAATACGAAAAAACTGAGATCATCTTTTCCCTCGATGGCACCAAAATTCTGAACACAACTTCAGTATTCATGCAGTCATACATATACGTACATATTTGATACAGTCGTAAATATTCATATATGTACATATTCGTACAGTACATACATGTACGTACGTACGTACGTACGTACATGTCTACACCGAGCCCAAGAGCGTATGTGCGCCGGTAGTTAGTAACGAGGTAGTCTAACTAAGCGTCCGTTTATCTCTGCGCAGTGGGTGGTTTGACTGGCAGGTGCGCATTTCCATAAGCACTTCCGCGGTGCCGCACGATCTCGCTTGTCAACGCCGTTTTTTACTAACCAGTGTATTTGAATCTTTATGTTTTACATACTCGATGATTGCACTTGAAATAAACATAGTCAAATTTAAAATGACCTGTCCTTCAACATTTTCATACACATCAAGCAAAGTAAGCTACTAGAGACAAGCGTCATCTGTTTTTTTAAGTATTGAAGACCAGAAATTCTTGAATATCGATTTTAATGCAAATTGGAAATTGAAATCAGATATGTCATATTAGGCACTTTTGAATAAAATACCAACGAATTACTAACATAAAGTTAAAAATTAATCATAATTTTTTATCGAATTCCTTAAATTTTTTTAAGAACTGAATTTTAATAATCCATGAGTGCTGACAATTTGATTCCAATTTCTAATTCCCATGAAATAGAGATTCAAGAGTAACCCTAGATATCTTTGTTAATATCCCGAAAATGTATCGTCTCTTGCTTAAATTTCCTATCGTTCGCTTCATATTTTAATCTATCATCTTTGTTTTCAACCTTATAATTATTTCTTATCATCTAAATCAAACATCATTTTCGGCCGTTCTATATTTGGTAATTCAGTTAATTTAAATTCGCATTGATTAGGGTAGAAATTGGACTACACTAGGTCAAGACTATCGCCAATACTCGACCCGGGATTGAACCAGAGACCTCGTGAAGCTAAGTCCGATACCAGACCGTTAGACCACAAAAGCGACTAATACAACAGTTTTTTAAGCTTTTTTAAATGAAAGTATTAAACCGCGACTGAAAAGATGAACTAAAATCTTTTAACTTCTTTGCTTCACTTCCTTAGGCTTCTGTTTCCAGAGCCTATATAGCTTTTTCGTATTTGGATTTTAATTTTCATTTCCCTTAATATTATTTATTTAATATTATTAACTTTAATATTTTTTTTTTTTAATTTTATGATATTGGAAAGCAAACAAGCAAACAGATTTCCTGGTGGTATAAAATTCACGCTGCCTAGAGACAACAAAGGTGGTAATGATGCTTTGCCATTCTGAGACCGGGATGTTAGGCCTCGAGCAAAAGTAAGTTTACCGGCTACCTTATCCTCCGAACCGGAATACGTCAACGGTAAGCACTGACGTTTTGGTGGCAGGAAAAGGTAACGCGGCGGTACCAATCCAGACGAGTTGTTGCGAATTCTACCACCTAGTCAGATGTCACGGTGTTAGTGACGGTAAGTCTGAGCTCGCCCTTTACGAGTTGCCTGGCAGGAAGGCAGATAGTCTATTCTGAAAAGGAGCCCAGACCAAAATGAGGAAAATATTGAGCCTAAATGCTTAGGACTTTTAAAATTAAAACTGATTTCCCTGATTTAAAACATGAGCTTATACCAGTGCTGAAGCTGGCTTTTATCAAAAGGTTTTATCATAGTTACAATTTAGGAAATTATCGAGGCGTGATGTGCCGTGAAGTGGTCAATGCTTTGGTGATTGGAGCAAAATACCTCGTTACATTCGCTCCAAATTATATTAGTAACTGTAAAGTTATTGAACATTCCAAACAAAAGTTAATAAACTTTGGAACTACAATATTTCTAATTTTGAGGTGATTTTAGACTCAGTACAAAACCTGTTTTGTCAGGTAAAGTGGTAATCTATTTCATTTAGTACTTCGTACTCAATTTTTTCTATTGGACGTTTGGACACGTAATAACTAAATTACAACGCCCAAAGTACTAACGTAGTTTGGGCGTTGTAATGCGTCCTTATATTGTATTTGAAGACAATCAAGCGAATTGACGTCTTTTTTATTGTTATAAATGTGAAAGTTTAAATCGCCATTTATGAATTGTTGCTTTTTACTCAGTCACTTTAAGTCACCACTGTGGTTTAGCGGTCCGGCGTCGCACTTGACTTGTTAAAGTAACGGGTTCGATTCCCGGGTCAGGCAACAAAAAAATAGAAAATGTATATTTTCAATTTTCTAATAAACATAACGTTGCTCGGGATTGGATATGTGCCCGGTTGGCGATAGGCTTGCCACCTACCATATTGTGAGACTTAATGTCTTCGGCTAGTCGTGGGTGCCTGGTGTGTGCCTCTGCCTACCTCTTCGGAGATATGAGTGTGAAGATACTTTACAATTTTATTTAGATACAATATTTACTTAGGATTAAACAAATACTCAGCAACAATCACCAAGTTATAATTATTCACAGATGTTAATTTTCACAACTTAGAAACTTGCAATTAGGATACAATTTCAGAATTTCTGAGGCAAAAAACATCTTAAAAGGATTGAACCCGCAAGCCTGTGGCTATTGCCGACTATTTTATGCCAGTTGAAGTGCTGAGGGTTTAGTTTATTTGTAAGACGAATGTAGACGCAGATATCCTCTAGCTGTATTCCTTATGATTTTTTTTCCTTGTCATCCCGTAGGAACTTTAAATGCAGGGTAGACCATCCGTGAGACGTATAATCAATTAATTGTCTGTCCGCGACTTTGTTAGTGTAGAATAGTAATTATAAGTTAACATAAAGTTGATAGGGGAAACTTTTGGGTACTCAAATTCAAATTTTGTTTGTTCTACGTAGGGTCTTATACAGGACACTTATCGACGTCAAGTAAAACATTCATATTTTAACACGACAGTGAACATTTAGATAGATAACAAATAACTAATTTGAAATAAAATTCAACAGTTATTAAATATAAAATCTAACATTAAAGTTGTCAACACTAAAATGCAATTAAAATTAGAACCGATCATAATAATCACCCATGTAAATAAAACATACTCTATGTTTGAACTCGAATTTTACGCTATTACCGATCAAATTAAATCAAACTCGGTTCACACTTTCGCATTTATAATGTTACTAGCTGTTACCCGTGGCGTTGCTCGCGTGGTCCCACATAAACATTGTTTTGGGGTAAAAACTATCCTATATGTTAATCCAAGTTATCCTCTACGTGCGTGCCAAAATTCATGAAAATCGGTTCAGTAGTTTTTGCGTGAATGAGTAACAAACACACACAAACTTTCGCATTTATAATATTAAAAAAAAATTAAAAAAAATAGGATAGTATGGATAAAGACTGGATACATTATCTTTACTTCTATACTAATATTATCTGACCCGGCAGACGTTGTTCTGCTGTATTTTTAATGTGATTTTAATAAAAAAATGGGGTGAGTCACCCTTAATATTTAGGGGTATGAAAAATAGATGTTAGCTGATTCTCAAACCTACTCAACATGCTCACAAAATTTCATGAGAAGTGGTCAAGCCCTTTCGGAGGAGTATGGGAACGAACATTGTGACACGAGAATTTTATTTAAACTAATATTATAAAGAGGAAAGGTTTGATTGTTTTATTTGTTTGAAATGAATAAGCTTAGAAACTACTGGACCGATTTCAAAAACTCTTTCACCTTTAGGATGCTACATTATCCCTGAGTGATATAAGAGGGTTTGTTTCATCAAAATCGGTGCAGAAGAAGCCAAGCTACGCAGGCGAAGCTGCGTGAAACTACTAGTTCCAAGAAAACTATGTATGTAAACATGTAGATAAGATCTTAGTAATGTATGGGTTCAGTGATCTAGTTGCAATGGTTTGCAATTTCGTTCAGGCAGTTGGTGCACAAATAACTCTAAATTGACCCTATGCTAATCCTACTTTGCACTGATTTATCAGCAAGATCTGGAACCATTTTGCTTCGTCATCCGTTTTCTAGTTGATTTACGAGCAAGTGGGAGGTGCATCTCTTTAATATTAATAGAAAATATATTCTTGACAGAAGGTATGCTCCATTATATTTTTGAAAAAAATGATTGTGTTGTATTAAAAGTGTTTTTTATTTGTTGTGTCCTTTCATACTAAATGTGGACTACATTACCGAAGAGTTGCAAAACTGTGCGAAGTAATATAAAATAATAAAAAAAATTGGAACAATATGGTTCCAAGTTTTATTTTTGACTAGCAGTTTCACGCAGCTTAGCTTGCGTAATTTAGCTTTTACTGCACCGATTTTGATTAAACAAAGCCTATGTCGCCTCTATGGTCTAGCGGTCCGGGTGTTGGACTTGACTGCACGAGGTCCCGGGTTCGAATCCTGGGTCGGCCAACAAAAAGAAAAAAGACCTTTCAGACGAACACCCTCTTTCAAGTCGTATGTAATCAGAGGCCTAAGTCTGCTAATTTATTATACGACCATTACAATTGCATGGCCGATTACATCACAATTTGTCGTCTCTGGTCTTTGCTATCTTTTTGAAATTAACAAAAACTAAAGAAATAAAATATTTTAGAAACTTTGAAAAGCGAAACTCGGTCTATTAAGTTTTCAAGTCTAATCTACAGGAAAAATGTTGGTCGGGATTGTAATTGTGCCCGGTTGGCGATAGGCTTGCCACTTATCACACCTCTGCCTACCTCTTCCGAGATATGGGCGTGAAGATACTTTTTTTATTTTACGCAGGGATAATGTAGCATTATAAGGGTGAAAGAGTTTTTTAAATCGGTCCAGTAGTTTCGGAGCCTATTCATTTCAAACAAACAAAAAAAAAATCAAACATTTCCTGTTTATAATATTAGTATAGTTAAACCGATTTCAATTAAACATCAACATTAATAGTTTTGTTTAGGTAGGTACATCAATAAAATATAAGCGTACTTATAGCCTATTTTGATTATATGGTATAGGTGTAATCTTAATACATATAAATTACGTGTCACGTTGTTTGTCCGCAATGGACTCCTAAACTACTTAACCGATTTGAATCAAATTTGCACACCGTGTGCAGTTTGATCCAACTTGAAAGAAAGAAAGCTAACTTACATCTCAATTTATGATAAAAAAAATACCATCTGAGCGACGCCGGTTTAGGCAGCTAGTAAGTATAAAGTTTATATTTTGCAGTATTCGAATAAGTCTCTTCACGCCCATATCTCCGAAGAGGTAGGCAAAGGCACAACCACGACTAGCCGAAGACACTAATGCCCGGTTCTTATATTCAAGAAACGAGTCGTTTTGATTACAGATGGTAGTATTTTGTACGATTAGTAAGATTGCTAACAACGGTTGTTTGTTTTCGAGTGTTAATTCTGAACATTTTTTTGAAAAGATGAGTAACGTTACTCTATCCTCTGTTACTTTTAAGCCAACTACGAATGGTTTAACTTACGGATTACGAGTAGTTGATTACAGGAACCGGGCATAAGTCCCAGAATGTGATAGGTTGCAAGCAAATCACCAACCGGGAAAATATCCAATCCAATTGCAAAATATACATTTTTAAATTTTTTGTTGCTCGACCCGGGGATCGAACCCGAGATCTCAAGATGTCAAATCCGACGTCGGACTGCTAGACCACAGAGGTGCTATTCTAATGCTTTTGCTATCACGACAATAATGCCCATGCACGTTTCTGGGTTAAGTATTTAACTCTGAGTTAACTTCTAACTAGGTTTAAATCACTTTATATTTGACAGTTTAACTCCATATTAAGTTTTATCCCGGAACTTGTAAGTGAGTCTAAGTGTATATCTTTAAAATTAAAAAAATACTTACATTGACATTTCAAATCACTCTGATGCTATCAAAAGGTTATGGTAAAAGTCAGAAACCAGCGTTCCAGAAAGCTAGGATCGTTAACACTCGATACACTAACTATCGCGCATGGGACTTGGCGTGAAGATATGTATGTCAAAATGTGTTTTATCCGTGTTGGTCTGGGCTCCTTTGCAGAATAGACCATCTGCCTTCCTGTGCCAGGTAGCGCGTAAAATGCGTGCGTGCGTATGCTCGTCAGCATAGTCTTACTGTCATTACACCTAACTAGGTGGTAGAGTTTCGCGACTCACCCGGATTGGTGCCTCTGCCTTACCTACTCCTGCTGCCATAACGTCGATATTCGCCGTTGACGTGTTCCGGTTTGAAGGGTAAGGTAGCCGTTAAACTTACTTTTGCTCGAGGCCTAACATCCCGGCCTCAGGTTAGCAATGCACCTTTACCACCTTTGGTATCTCTAGGTGGCGTGAATTCCTTACCATCAGGAAAGCCGTCTGCTTGTTTGCCTTCCACTATCATAAAAAAAAAGTTTTCCTGCCATGGCATTAGTTCTCGCCTTTGTCGTGTTACATTGCATGAGGAAGGTTTTGAGTTGCTAACGGGGCTAACGACAGGATCTTAAAAAAGATAGAGACTTCATCAATAACGTCTTTTTTAGAGACGCTTTACGAGCTGCCAGGCAGGAAGGCAGATGGTCTATTCTGCAAAGGCGCCCGGATTAACACGAGGAATATTATGGCTATGTTACCAATCGTTGCAAGTTGCTTCATAGCAAACCACCGTTTTGTATAATTTATTAATGTAAGTAGGTTTTGTTAGCCACTGAAAATGCATTCCATATAACATATAGACTAAATGTTTGAACTAATTTAATTCAATCCAAACAGTGAATTTAATGTAAAATGTTCTAACATAACTGTAAAATAGGCTTGTAATATAACCCGCTAGGACGTGGACTTATTTAAATTCGACCTTAATGGACACTTATTAATACAGGGCTGTCGGAACTAACGTACGAAAATATTTACATAATATTATCATAGGATTTTATCTAGAACAACTTGTAACTAATACTGTACATTCCAAAGTGATCCATATTACAAGATTAGAAGTATTCAATTTGCTTAAAATGGAGAATAACTTTTTATAACTGGTTTCATTGTTTCCTTTTTATATTTATGAATAGTTTATGACGTCATCGCTATTAACATAGTTTTGCAAAATTCCAATCCATTTCTTAATCTTGTTATTTTTGTTATTGCGGCTTAAGAATTCTGATGGCTTGGAATTAAAATAAATTGACTCTTAACTTTTAGTAGGTTTATTAAAAACAAAAAAAATATGTGGTCGAGTAAAATAATACTCCACATTACACAAAATAATACTTTTTTTTTAATTTAAACATATCTCGCTTTGGATATATTTAAATTTTAAAATAGTAGTATTTCAACGTTTTGAAGCAACTCTTAGAAGAGGTAAAAAAGGTTACATATTTCAATACTCGTAACGATCAAATTTTATTAACTTTAATATCTCGAAATTTGCTATCGAAACTTAAAATTTACATCATCATTTGTAAATTGGTGTTTCTTTAAATAAACGTTGCTTGTGTCAAATAAATAAATACTTACGTACATACATATATTTACGCCAAGTCCCTTAAGAGATAGCAGAGAGTATCAAGTGCCAGACCTCACGATCCTGACAAACCTGTCTTGCTTCCTTCACATTCATAACCCTTTTCATACAAACACGCCGGTTTCGGAGACTCTTGACACCACCCTCGGACAACATCCGAGTAATCTTATCGTGGAATGTCAATCTTGGTCTCCCCGGGTACTCCAGAATCTTGTTCCATACACTAGAGTTTCCTGAAAGAGATCGCTGACTTAGCGATAATGCCGCCTTTGTGTATCTTACAGTCTAAGTTTTATTTACATTTATTTTGTCTGTATTTGGTGCGTAATGAAGATCGTTTACATATAGTAGATTTGAGTTCGTGCATGAAGTTAATCTAATTTAATTAAATTAATTGAACTTCGTCCTCTGGCCCTTTAAACTAGACCCTTCGCACATATCTACTTAAGTTTAAAACATTAGATGTATGTTTAGTGAAGATTGCATACATACAATCTTCTATAAACTCCATGTTGAAATCTCTTTAAAATTAAATAGGCTAACTATTTTCCTACGAAGCATCTGGTATGAGGCGACCGTCAGTTTTTTTGGCGACAGTGGCAGAAATGTAGTGAATGTACACCACAATTCTGCCACTATGACGTCAGAGCATGACACTGTCGGGTTTCGGTTTTAGAGGGTAGAGGGTTTATTAACGCTAGTGCTTTAACAGGTAGGAATGTTATGGTGTATTTGAGCGATGTGTATTTCTTAACATCACTATAAAAATATCCGGGTCATCCATCCACACTCGTATTGTATATCTGCTTTGTCAATCTTTTATGTGTAATTCTTTCCACAGATAAATAAATAAATAAATAAAGAAAATATTTGTTAACAGTCTAAAACTTACCACACATCACTAATTTAAAAAAAACAACTAGAAATGTAATCTAGCTCTAAACAACAATTTACTTTTCACAGAAGTTATCACTCAATATTATTCTTCATCATAGTTGCGGCTAAAAATTAGTGGGAGCGACGAACGGAAAAGCAGCATGGCATTAGTATTGACCTGTCCTCTTTGAATTAAAATAAAATAAATTTGAATAAAAAATAGAGGGAGCAATCACATACAAAAATGAGATAAGGCTGTTTATTTTAACTAGTGGTCGCCCGCTGGTCGATTTTAATGTCTTACTGGTAAGAACGCCATCTTCATTTCTCAAGACCAACTACTTTGTTTTAAAACTTTTTAGTGCGCCATCTGTGATCTTTTATCGTTATCATCAATATAATTGTTTGTGTGTGTCAAATGCATGGTAATGTTTTGTTTATTGGTTTAATGTACTTCGTAAGCATTATTATTGAAAAATATCAGCGTTCTGCACTTCTCCTACACATAAACTATAAGTATGTCAAATTTTATGTTCCTGCGTCCGCGCAATTTTCGAAAAAAGGAGTCCAAAGTTGGCATCACGTATTAATATATAGATTTGAACGTCTTTAGGAGAATATTTGGTACTTATAGTTTCCGCGTGTTAACGAAACTCGGCTCGTCGATTCAAAGCTATGAAAACTGCATTTAAGGGATCGGAACTCATTATTTTAACTAGTCGACCCGGCGAACTTTGTATCGCTTGACATTAACAATTACAAACAGTTTGTATGGACATTAGCATTGATTTTTCCATTTCACCTGACAATTTTCGCGGTTTTTTTTACTTTTATAGACACCTTCTCATGACAATATTTAATAGAACAAAAAAAGAATTACCAAAATTGGTCCTTTCGTTCAGCCATGATGTGATGACAAGGAAAAATGAGGATTTATTTTTATATATACTAATAACCTACCCCGGCTTTACACGGGTATGCAATATACATATAAACCTTCGTCCGAAGATTTTACTTTATCTATTGAAAAAAACCGCATCAAAATCCGTTGCGTAGTTTTACAGATGTATGCATAAAAAGGGACCTTGGGACAAAAAATGCGACTTTGTTTTATACTATGTAGTGATATATGATGCGCTGGATAATGCTTTTGGAAGTTATCAAATTCAGCTTACGGTTATAATAAAACTTATAATCAGAAGCTAAAGTCATAGCAACTTAACCCGTTCGACAATACCTGCGTTTATTTGAATGAGTAATGCGCGCGTGGGATGCGCACGCGCCTTTCGATTATTATCATAGCATAATTATAATAACAATGATTTGTTTGAAAGAAAATGTCATGCTGTAATTTAATAAACGTTGACCAATAAAAAGTGGCTTCGTTTCTTAATTTTTAATTATAGTCGCCTCTATGGTCTAGCAGTTCAGTTGTTGGACTTGACTGCATGAGGTCCCGGGTTCGAAACCCGGGTCGGGCAACAAAAAGAAAAATAGGGTTTTTCCAATTTTCTAATAAAAAAAATACGTTGCTCGGGATTAGAAATGTGCCCGGTTGGCGGTAGGCTTCCCACCTATCACATTGTGGGACTTAGTGTCTTCGGCTAGTCGTGGGCACCCTGGTTGTGCTTCTGCCTACCACTTCGGAGATATGGGTGTGAAGATGAATATGATTAATTATAGTGAACAATAAAGTGGACAATTTTAAAACAAACCAAAATATTTTTCCAATCTAATAAAAGTTAACCTTAGTTACACACAATGTCATGTATGCACGAACTCAAGCAAGTGACTTTTAGACGACTTATGGTAAACTACCAAGTTTAGCGCGGTCAAGGTAAGTGAAAAATGTATGCATTATTAAGTGTACTAAAAAACTCAAAAAGTCGGATCATGATAAAACTAAAATGGGACTACTTCGGAATTATGACCTATCTTTCTAAAAAAAACCCATCAAAACCGAATAGATACTGACGGAGTAATAACGAAACAAACATAAAAAAATACAGTCGAATAAAGAATATCCTTCTTTTTTTAGAGTCGGTTAAAAATAATTCTAACTCTCAGATAGATACATAATACAGCGATATAGTTTATTTTTAATGCCATAAAAAGTATTTGCCTTATTTAAAAATAAAACTTTTAAAAGCTGTCAAACATCCGACCGGTAAAAGGATAAACATTTAAAATCAACTCCTTAATTAAAACGAGTAATATAGAGTTCATTGGAGCGGTCAACATGAAATAAAGGCACTTATTTGCTCCAAATTATAAAGCATAAAGAATTTACTGATACATTAAATACGTATCATTTAGATCTCTTTTGAACTTTTGATACAGTTTCTTCGTACTTGATTGGCTCAAACATTACGATTAATAAAGTTTCGATGTAAATGTGTTCGTGTTTTTGTAGGGTTTTAAACGAAATTCTTGCTGTTTTGAAAAGTCATGATTACAGTTATGATATTCATTTAATATTTATTACTTGTTTAATGTATTAAAAAGAAAGTATTTTAGCATTTCTCAATCTAAAGAAAATGTCATATTTTTTAATTAAACATATAAAAATGTGTTTGCCACTCTTACTTTAAGATTTAAACTTCTGGGTTTTATGTTTTGATTTCATATTCATTATATAAACTGCATATTTCATAAATTGCATGTCGCATGTCTACTGTCTAATAGTTGTTTTTTTTATTTATGTAAACTATTGCTTTCTTTCAAAACTGTTTAAGATCTCGATAGCTTTGGGAGTCGCGAACTTAGTTTCTTAGTCTAATTTTGACAAAGCTTTTTAACGATTTATTCATTGACCACTATGATCGAGGGGTTAGCGTGTTAGCCTAACGTCAACGACCAATATTGAGCCTTATGTTCAATTCCCGGTCTTCTTGAACTAGTCAAACTATTTGTCTGATGACTTGACTGAATGAATTTATATTTGAGTGTATTACTTTTGTATGGGAAAGTTTAGTGAACAAGCACACAGCTCTCTCGATGATAAGAGATAACCGTGGCCTTTAGACACCATAGATGTTACAGGTGCGTGACTGTCCTACTTTTGTACTGAGTGTTTATGAAATTCGTTTCTGTAAATATTTGTTTACTAGTGTTAATTGTTGTTATTAGTGCTATGTTTTAATATCGTTGACGAATGCAGAACATAAGCATGTAATTTGCTTACTTTGAAATTAGATTCAATTTTTGTAATATTATATGTACAAAATTTCTTTTCACTCATAAATTTCCAATGTCCACGATCGGCATCTACCCCGCAAGGGTCTTGGCGTGAAGATATATTTATTTATCATCAAACAACACTCTCCAGTTGCAAGGAAAGCACTTACGAAGTACGGTATATCGTTATTTCCAAAGCTTGATTCATTCATTTAACGACCCAATAAAATTACTATGTTCAGAAACACTTTTACCCGAACCTCCAATTATCACCTCATACATCTTAAATAGTCTACTTTCACTGAGTACTAAAATAAATGTATTTTTTTTATTATGCAAACGTGGGGGAGTTAAGAACTCAGGCCAGTGTTGGGTTACTGAGTGTGCAGTTTTAGCAACGACCTCCCTACAGCTACGCCTTCTTTACCTTACCTTATTCATTCATCATCATTGTTCCCCGAGTTGGTCCGGGCTTCTTTGCAAAATAGATCATCTGCCTTCCTGCCAGGTAGCTCGTAAAAGGCGAGCACAGGCTTACCATCACTAACACCGTGACATCTGACTAGGTGGCAGAGTTTCGCAGCGACTCACCCAGATTGGTACCACCGCCTTACCTATTCCTGCCGCCATATCGTTATTACGTGTTCCGGTTCGGTGGGTAAGGTAGCCGGTAAACTTACTTTTGCTCGAGGCCTAACATCCAGGCCTCAGGTTGGCAACGCACCATTATCATCTTTGGTGTCTCTAGGCGGCGTGATGGGTCTAGTATCTAAGCGAAAGGTTGTTTAGTCAGAATCAATATAAAACAACTAATTAAAAATATTTAGTTAGAATTTGCTTATGAATTAGTTGATATTATTACGAGTAAAATCGTTTGCAATTAATCTTTCAGTGGAATTCAGAATTACTATTCTTGATTTTTATTTGTCATTATGTTTTTGTATAATGTTTTATTTTGTGTCAACTCTCAAAAATTAGTTATTATCGAATACATTAAAAAAACAAATGTGACGTGTGAAGTATTATGTGGGCTACATGGACTTTTTTATGCTATTTAATCTCACGTAAGTGTTTTCTACGTATCAAGTCTTGTTGTGGGTAATTAAAAATTGTTAGTTTTAAAATAATTTATTAAAAGTTCAGTTTAGTTTGGACTAAATTATCCGTAATTTTGTGATTAGTCTGTAAATTAAAAACTTAACTAAATTTATATCTTATCAATTCAAAAAGAAAAATATAAAATAAGGTGATTCAAAAAAGAAGTGAAGACTTCAATAAAACAAATAACAGCACTGCTATTGGGATTCTACATATACTTTTATGAGATTTATATTTAGATCTTCGATATAAATGTTGTGTTTTTATTAGTCGAGAACTATCAGCGTCACACGTAAATAATATTAATCGAATGTTTTATGAGGATCATAATTTATCGGCTGGCAATAGCGAACCAGATTTTGGGTAATTACTAAAACATGACCGAACCACTTTCATATTGGTGTTTAAAAGTAACAAAATAAAAAACTGGTTCGGAGTTCGCGAGGTCCGAAGTTTTATGAAAATGAAGAAATTATCGGGTCGGTAACGAGCTACGGACTGTGGTGTCGATAAAATTAAAGTTATCGACATTTATGTTTGGCTCAACGGTCAACGTAAATTCGATGTATTACGACTTCACTTTGCATACGGCTTTATTAAAGTTAGTGCTTCTCGTGTCGCCGCCATAAAAGTGGTATGCAAACTGCTGTGTATTAGAACGTCGATATTGATATTAGTAGATACTTATGTTTTTACGATAAAAACTAAGTAATAAAAAAAATATTTAATATTATTTTAATTATCAATAATAATATTAATAATAATATTATAATTAATAATATTATTACTATCTTTGTTACGTCGTGATGTTTGTAAAACTTTTGATTGGATAGTTAAAGTATTTTTTTAACAATGTAATAAATAAATATAACTAGACAAGATACACAAATTGAATTATATCCCAAAGTAAGCAAATTATATGTTTGTGTTTTGGGTGTTAGGCAACGATTGTAATACACAGAAATACTTAAACATGGACCACTATAAATGAGATAGACATCAAGACCCAAATAATGTAGACATATAAATGTTCTTCATACAAATGCCTGAACCCGTCGTGAATCGAATCCGAGCCTCGTGGTTGGTCAGTGGACTAGTGGGCGGTCAATTTTTGAAACGAAGTTCCTTATTGCGCGTTGTGAATGGGGGCTAGACGGAAAAATTCTTACGAAAATGTTGTCACGACACTTTTTGCTCTGCAGTCTAGCGGTTCAGTAGTTGGACTTGACTGCATGAGGTCCCGGGTTCGAATCCCGGGTCGAATAATTTTTTTTAAATTTCATTTTATATTTTTTTTATTATCGTTTCCATTTTGTTATATGTTTTTTGTTTTATGTTTCTCTATCTGTCTCTCTCTATAAGATAGATAGAGATAGAGATTACTAGAGATTGAGAGAGAGAGAGGGGAGAAATGGAACTTCGTTCCATCCGGGTGTCCCTTGACACCTCTCAACTTTTTTATGTTTATAAAAAGGACACAACTTAACTTTTTTGTATTGACTGGTAAATTTAAGTTATTTCGTATGTTGAGATAGTTTATGTCGCTATATCTATATCTCGACAAAACAATACATCGAAATATTTTTTTATGATTAATCCATATTTTTTGTGATTAATCTCTACTAAATAATTGACTTTTTAATAGATATTAGTTTTTGCATTAGTAAATTTATTCTGTGTACTTATTTAAAAAAATCAGACAGTGATTTGGTTACTTTAAAAGTACAAAAAAACAGTTGGATGTTTTTTCAATAATAAACTGTCATCAAATGCTTTGGGTTCAGTAGTAGTATATAATGTTACACGCTTTAGAAGTAAGTATTTATGACAATTTAAACATTTTAGTGATTTGTTTAGCAAAGGTTAAATACTTTTTTGACAAACCAATAAACAAGTTTTATTTACATATATAAACAGTATTTATAAATGATTCCGGTCACGTGAAAGCTTTGTTATAATATCGATGTCGATATTTAAATACAACACTATTTGATGAAGTTGTGTAAGCAACAATTATTTTTGATACATACCATCTTGTAATTTACGATATCAGAGCGGATCTTTTTTAAATTATTTTATACTATCAATGCTTACTAAATCATCCTTGATGAATAAGTTAATTAATAAAAAAATATTGAAAGTTGTTTAATTACACATTCGTCAAGTTGTCGGGATACTTTTAGACTGATGTCTTTTAAAAAATCAATCAAGTGAAAATATTTTTTCCTCTGCCAGACAGTTATACAGATATAGTTTATAAAAAAAAAGTATCTTCACTCCCATATTCCCGAAGAGGTAGGCAGAGGCACAACCAGGGTACCCACGACTAGCCGAAGATACTAAGTCCCACAATGTGATAGGTGGCAAGACTATCGCCAACCGGGCACATATCCTATCCCGAGCAATATTTTTTTTATTAGAAAATTAGAAAAACCCAATTTTCTTTTGTTGCCCGACCCGGGATTCGAACCCGGGACCTCATGCAGTCAAGTCCAACAACTGAACCGCTAGACCACAGAGGCGATTATAGGCGAGGCGATATGATTAACAAGACCACTGGTAGAGTGTTGTAGAGCATCTGTTCCGGGTATGGATCCACCCCCTAACCTATTCCTGCCACCATAGTGACTATCACGTTTCAGTGCAGATAGCAATTTAGCCGGTTGCAAAATAGGCCTAACATTTCGGCAGTAGGACAGTGAAGTTTCTATAACATATTTGGTGTCTACAGGACACAGTTGTCTCTTACCAATAGGAGAGACGTGTGCTCGTTCTCTGACCTATCATATAGAAAAAGACTATGTGCTTCCCTGCCAAGCAGCTCGTAAGAGGAGACCAAATGGGTCATTACCAACAAGACCAATGCTGAGTGCTGTGGAGTTATTTGCCCAGGGATCTACCAACTTACTAATTATAACAAAAGTATCTTTACGCCCATATCCCCGAAGCGTTTGGCCTCTGCTACAACCAAGTCACCCGCGACTAGCCGAAAACACTAAAGTCCCACAAAGTGATAGTTGGCAAGCCTATCGCCAACCAGGCATATATCCAGTCTCGGGCAACGTTATCTTTACTAGATAATTTATAAAAAAATACACAATTTTCTACTTTTTTTTGCCCGACCCACGGATCGAACCCGGGAACTCAAGAAGTCAAATCCGACGCCGGACCGCTAGACCACAGAGGCGATTACTTATTGCTGCTGCTATGATGACAGTTTAAATTGTAGGGTGGGGATAATATACGTAATATTTCAGGCACAGGATGGCAACGCACCTATACTATTTAAGGTGTCTATAGACCACGGTTGTCTCTTACCATCACGCAATCCGCTGGTTCGCTGTCTCATACTACAAAAAGTCGTTACCAAGTGAATGCTATATCAGAGATAATAAGTGAAAAGGGTGTAGCCTCATTAAGGTTAGGTATGCGACGGTCGTTCGATAGCGAATCGTAAACGACTCGTATCGTCACGGGCGTCGCGTGCGCGCTCGTTAATCGCGCGTATCTAACGTCGAGTTAAACAAATCACCCAGTTATTCGTAATTTAGCTGCCTCATTTTTTCACCTTTCGCTTTAAAAACATAGTTATTAGTGTGCTTGCATGTACGTGTACGTGTGATATAAATGTCAACTACATAGTTTATAAATATGTACAGTAGTACTATTTAAATTTTGCGCTTCGGTTATGTTCGTCAAGCTTCGGAAATCCGAATGTATTTTAAAAATATCTATATAGAGTTGTTATTACACATTATTAATCATTTCGCATAAATTAAGATTAGATCAGCCAGTTCAAAAATAATGTATAAAGTGTAAAAAGAGTAAAACGTGTAAAGCCGAAGCGCATAATTTAAATAGTATTACTGTACTCATATAGGGGCTAGCGTACATGCCTAATAACATCGATCAACCTCTAGGGTCTGGTTCGATTCCCGAGAGGGCAGATATTTGTTAAATGAACATTTAAATGTCAGCATTTTCAAGTCTGGGTGTTTATTAAATTTATTGTGGTATCTACCTTCAAAAAAACTTCAATGTATTAGTATCGTTGACTAACACCCATAATACAAACATATTATATTGTTTACAATTTGGGTTAGATATAATTTGTGTAACTTTTCCAAGGATATTTGTTTTATTTGTTTACTTTATGAGGTTTTGGATTCAGTTTTTGGATCGGAAAAATCAAGACGCGTTTTTTTTCAAATTGTCTACAAAAAATATAAATTTGTCCATTATTGGGTAAGTGTTCGGTTGGCATTATGCTTGCCACCTATCATGTTTGGGACTAAACTGCCTTCGGTTTATCGTGAATGCCCTGGTTGTATTAATGCCTACACCACTACCTACTACCACGTCAATCGAATTGTTAGCACGGTTAAAACCACGGACAGACTGCGAGTCTCAGATTCTATTCGAGACGGGGACAAACGTTGATGAACATTTCGTTGTCTGCATTTGTGGTTAAATTCAATCGCAGTGTAATTTGTTTTGGGATATTTATTTACATATTCCAGTATTCTCATGTAAAAATACTTTTTGACTTACTTGAATTATATATTATAAAAACTTTAAAGGTCATTGTCATTCCTTTCATAAATTAATTAAATGAAAAATATTCTGTTTCATTTTATTTAGAAACAATATTTAAAATTAATGTTTATAAAAATATTTTGATGGAATCAGAAGGCAATCAAGAAAATAAATGTTTTGGTGATAAGAAACACACATAATTTATAGACACCAAAGGTAGTGGTGTGTTGCCACCATGAGGTAAGAATGTTATGTCTTTTCTGTGGATAAATTTATCAGCCATTGTATTTCCAGTGAATCCTAAGTAGTAAAACAGCGACAAAGCACATGGCTCTCCTGATGCTAAGAAACAAACGTAGACTCTGAAAAATGAATAAGTGTAAACATTAAATACGGATTTCACTAACATGTTTACAGGTTTACAAGTTGATAATAAATAAAGAGGAATAAAGCATGTAATATAAAACAGTGTAACGATAATGTGTAGTTATTTATTATCTTGTATGTCTGTACTTGACGGCGCAGATGCCACGTTCTAAGATTAGGCGCGACTAATTCATATAACGAGTGACAACACCAACGCGTCTATCGCATTAGTGTGGACGTGCCTTTATTATGATATTTTTCGTTACGCTCCTGATGAGGCGATACTAACTGATGGAACTCCAATGTTTTTTATAGCCATAATATTGGATAAGAAAATATGTTGATGATGCGTTCTCTATTAACACGTGCGTGTTTTAAACATACATACATATTATCTTCACGCGAAGTCCCTTACGATTAGGCAGATAATATGGAGTGCCAGACCTCACAATCCTGACAAACCTGTCTGGCTTTCTTCACTTTCGTTGCCCATTTCATTAAAACACGCCGATTTCGGAAATTCTTTACACAACCTTCGGATAACATCCGTCTGATCTGATCGTGGAATGTCAACCATTATTTATAAAAAAGTATCTTCACGCCTATTTTCCCGAACAAATAGGCAGAGTCAAAACCAGGGTACCCACGACTACCGAAGACACTGTCCCACAACGAGATAGGTGGCAATCCTATTGCCAAATATAAATAAGTAAAACTATTCAAATAAATAGATGTAAGTAAATATAAGACAGAGAAAATGAATAGTTGGGGCGAAAAGTGACAGCAATTCCTTCTCCTTCTTTCTGTTATAGTTGTTGCCATTGATAATGACATAATTCCCATTTTAAAACGATTTTAGAGAGAGGAGAATGCTATATGTTTGACACCTACATTGTGCCTCTGCCTACTTCTTCGGGGATATGGCCGTGAATATCCTATTTTTTTTGGGCCTCTGCCTGCGTCTTCGGGGATATGGGCGTGAAGATACTTTTTTTTATTTTTTTTATATTGATTTATTATTTTCCGTGATTTGAGAAAAGATTTAAAAAATACTTTTTTATTTGAATAAGCGTTCATTTGAGGTAAAGCCAGCAAGCCTGATTAAAAATATTTAGGAATCCAGGAAAATATTCCATTTACTGGTTTTTAGCAGTTTTCCTGCATTTAAAATTCAGTTACGAATTGTAAAAAAGGCAGATTTTCTTTTAAACGCAGTAAAGACGTAGTAATTAGTAAAATGTAAACAAATTAACGTAAATATAGTAAGTAATTTAGTTCGCGGAATATTCCCTTAGTTCCCTTATGCTTCCGGACTAGTGAAAGACATCAACGGGGTCTATAGTTGGTAAAGCGTGTTATATATATATTTACTTTTTTCTTTTGGTTGTTTTATCTACCATAAATTCAAAAGACCGTTTCCCTGAAAATTGAAGGATAGGTAGATTAGAACCAGGAAACGGATATAGAATACATTTTGATCCCGTTTATTTTTTTATGGTGCGGAAAGGCAAACATGCAGGTGGACTTCGTGATAGTAAGAAGTTTACGCCGCCTAGAGAAACCAAAGGTGGTATTGGTGCGTTGCCAACCTGAGGCCGGGATGTTTGGCCTCGAGCAAAAGTAAGTTTACCGGCTACCTTATCCTGCCAACCGGAAGACGTCAACGACAAGCACTGACGTTATGGCGTTAGGAACAGATATGGCGGTGGTGCCAATCCGGGCGAGTCAGTGCGAAACTCTACCGCCTAGTGAGATGTCACGGTGTTAGTAACGGTAAGCCTATGCTCGCCTTTTACGAGCTACCTGTCAGGAAGGCAGATGGTCTATTCTGCAAAGGAGCCCAGACTAACATGGGGAAAAATTTTGGTGTCTAGTTAAGTGTATTCATTCCTTAATTCAACTTAGTGATATTTGTTTGCGTCATTGGTAAAATATTATTGTTTATATCTCCATGTGTTTTTTGTTAAGTCTACCTACCTATAATTTAGTCTTTTTTGAAATGCAAAATGGCACAAACAGACTATAGCCCGGGGGCATGTAGTGAAAGACCTCAATGGTGGCTGTATTGGGTAACGCGTGTTGTTTTTGATAATTATCTCTGCCTCTAGCTCGGCTCTCTCTGTAATAACCATCATTGAGGACAATTTTCCACATTAGTTCGCGCAATTGTGGCGAGCAGGTTTGACCTCGATTTTTTAATGCCAGGTGTTACAGCAGCCTCTGTGGTCTAGCAGTTCAGGTGTTGGATTTGACTGCATGAGGTCCCGGGTTCGAATCCCGGGTCGGGAAACAAAAATATTTTTTTTTTTTTAAATTTTCTATTAAAAAAATGTTGCCCGGGATTGGATATGTGCCCGGTTTGCGATAGGCTTCCCACCAATCACATTGTGGGACTTAGTGTCTTCGGCTAGTTGTGGCTAGCTCTGGTTGTGCCTCTGCCTACCTCTTCGGGGATAGGGGCGTGAAAATACTTTTTGTTACGGTAGTACATCTGACTCAAATTTATTAGGTTTTATATAATCGTTTCTATGGTCTAGTTGTCCAAATTTAGCGTTGGCTACATGAGGTCTCGCGCTCGATTTTCCGGCAACTCAAACTTTTTTTTCAATTTTTCTTATAAAACACTGTTGTCCGGGTCGGGTTAAGTGTTGGTTGGCGATAGGTTTACCACCTTTCACGTTGTTCGGCCTATTGTTGGTGCCCTGTACCCCTGCCGATCTCTTACACTATATTGGGGTAAAGATACTTACTTACCTTTTAATTATATGGAATAAAATAAGTTAACATATTTATTGTCGGCAAGAAACACACTTGTATACACCACAAATAGTAATGTTGTGTTGTCCTTATGAATCTAGGGTTTGAGGATATTTAGATTTTGTGATAGTTTTAAACGACTTCAAAAATGAGGAGGTTGATTCCAGTGCATGTTTTTTTTTGTATGTTTGTTACGTAATTTCTGGTCAATGACGAACAGATTTTGATAATGATTTTTTTGAGACATCTCATGATTCCGATGTGGACCCATTAACATTTTATCACGATCGGGTAAGTCGTTTATGAGTTACACAACAGACAAGAAATAATTCCATCATTTATCACACCTACCTACAAACAAACCTATCACATTGTTGATCTTAGCGTCTTAGGCTAGTCGTGCGTGCCCTGGTAATGCCTCTGCCTACCTATTCGGATATATGAGCGTGAAGATACTTTTACTTTTACAAGAGATACATTGTACATTTTTTCAAAAAAAATGTTATTTCTTTTGTGTTATTTCACACTATTTGTAAAATACAGAATTATTATCATTGAATAATAACAGTATCGCAGTGTAACTTCAGATCCTACCAATTAGATTGCAATTCAACCACTGCAATGTTGATCTTCAAGTTAGTTTTAAAATTTTAAACAGTGACATTATTAGTATATTTAATATATGTTTATTTGTTTCAGGTAATAAAACAAATCGGTCATATTAACAATAAGCAAGTTATTCATGAAAACGTGGTATGTATTTAATTGTGCATTCTTGATTATTGTAAAAAAAGAGTTGCCGTGATTATGCACACTCAGGGATTCATTAATTCATCTGTAACTTCACGCCCATATCCCGGAAGATGACACACAACCAAAGATGACACAACAGAAGATGACACAACAAAATAGAGACACAATCAGGGCACCCGTTTCCATTTTTTTGAAGCTCGACCCCTGGATCGAATCCTAGACCTCAAGAAGTTAAGTCTGACACCGGACC
>NJDC01001774.1:16356-31666 GCA_002245475.1 Calephelis virginiensis | reverse complement strand
ACCTATCACATTGTGAGACTTAGTGTCTTCGGCTAGTCGTGGGTGCCTTGGTTGTACCTCTGCCTACCTCTTCGGGGATATGGGCGTGAAGATACTTTACTTTACTTTAACACTGGACTATGACGTTTTTTTTTATTTTACTTGTTTATGTAGATACATACCTAATTTGTTGGCTAACACAACTCCATTACATTTTTTTACACTACAGGTGCTCAAACTTAGCAGTTGATGAAATTTCAAAATTAAAATATATGTGTTGGGACGTCTGGTAAGTTACTAGATTATTTAATTGCGTTTTTGTAAAGGTAACTTAGTAACACCATCTTCGGGCAACACCAGTAATATCCACTATTAATGGGAAACCCTGTATACATATATCCGAACAACAAACAAACGGATTTCCAAGTGGTAAAAAACTGCTGTTTATATACCTACACTCAAATTGTTTATGGTGTGTTACCATCATATTATAGTATTTAAAACGAAAATTTAAGTACAGTGAAACTGAAAAATACCATCTTGGATTTCAGTAAGTACCATGTTAACTATGTACACAAAAATCGATTATTTTCTTCAATTTCACATTCGAAAGTAATATGTTTACTTCATTACTTGGTACTTTGAAATAAAAAAAGATGCCGTTTAGATATGACTGAGAAATTGATGTACATAAAAATATATATAAAGCATTACTTCCTCCTTTTTTAAAAGTCGATAAAAACAGGAACCATTGATGTTATATCGATAAGAAAAGTAGCACCTGCCTAGACGAGTGTAACAATCAAAAGTGGCCGCTTTTGAATTTTACAAATATACTCAAACGTGACAATCCTAACAATTTCAAAAGCAAAACTGCATGTAAAATTCATTTTCCTGTCAAAACAGCTAAACCAATTTCAATGTTTTTGCCTTTAAGTAGATTAAATGTAAGCTAAGGACTACTTTTATCTCGATAGCTTTCTCGGGAGAGCCAAATAACTTACTTTCACAGACAATGCCGCACGCAAACGCTAGTCTCAAACGTAAAATAAAACAAATATTTTCAACTAGATAAAGATCTGTAAATGACTTTGACCTTCCCTGAACTTCTATAAATAAGAATTTTTAGAAAGCAATAAAAATAATTCACTGTTTATTTAATTATGTTTATCTTTGAAGATCGTGGCCATTAAGTTCGCATAATGTATTCAAATACAGATGAATGACATTTGATGTTAATAAACATTATTCTAAAATCGCCTATGTGGTCTATCGGTTCAGTTGTTGAACTCGACTGCATGAGGTCCCGGGTTAGAATCCCAGGTCGGGCTACACAATGAAAATTGGGTTTTTCCAATTTTCTATTAAATGTTGCTCGGGATAGGATATGTGCCTGGTTGGCGATAGGCTTGCCACCTATCACACTGTGGGACTTAGTATCTTTGGCTAGCCGTGGGTGCCCTGGTTTTGCCTCTGCCTACCTCTTCAGGGATATGGGCGTGAAGTTACTTTTTTTATTCTAAAATGTATTCGTTACAAGCATAATATAAATATTGAAATATTTGCTAATCCCGTTTTTAGGTGATATGTTTCAGCTTGGTCTTATATATAAAATTCCCGTGTCTCAATGTTAGTTACCGTACTTCTCCGAAACGGCTTGACCGATTCTCATGCAATTTTGTGAGTATATTTAGTAGGTCTAAGAATCTGCTAATATCTATTTTTTATAACCTAAATGATGAGGGTGAATTATAGCAAAAAAATAGCAGAACAACGTCTGCTGGGTCATCTAGTTATTGTATAAATACAAAAGAAAATTAATAAATAAATACATGGTTACCACAGAACTACGGTAGCGTGCAGAAACTTGTGACATGATCACAGATGTCACTTTACACACTGGACAATATATGATATCAACAAATTAAATAAAAAAATTAAGTGCAGTTGGAGACATAAACAAGGTTTTGGCGCCATCGATAGAAGAGATGGCCGTAGTTTTTTCATAATTCTTGAATTACGTTTTATATTGCGTGAAATTAGTCAATTTTGGTGGCATTTTGTACAATTTTGTTCAGTGAAAGTGCACAAATGAAATAATCATGAAGAAATTAGCTTATCGTGTATTTCCTCGTTGCCGCGAAATCTCACTACATGAGCTTGTGTAAAAAGGCCACCGCTTTACCCAAGAGCCTGACATGACTTACTGACGACTTATGACTGATGACATATTATAATTGATATAAAACAAATATAAATTGGATGCAAATTTCTACTTGACTAATGGCAAAATACTATGAAGCCATCGCTTTACCGAAGACCCTGACATGACTTATTGACGACTTATGACTTAAGTCTAATTATAATTGAATCCTGATTTTTGTAAATTCGATGAAAATTGATGCAAATTTCTACTTGACCAATGGCAAAATACTAACGTGAATGCCAAAACCTAAAGAAAAGAACAAAACGAATAATTTTGGTGCAAATGAAGCCTTTAGTATGGCCTTACGAAAGCTATGCGTATACCTATAAATGGTAATTCCAATGTAGTCGCTCTTTTATTTGCAAACCAAACAGCAGTAAAACTGCAAATACCGACTCCAACTATTTAATTTAGTGTCACGTCGCGATTTGATAGTTCTTTTTTCGAAAGATTGAATTCGAAAGATTCGAAAGATTCGAAAGATTTCGAAACGGTCCCACATAAACTTTATCAATTTACAACACAAGCGTAAAATTGTATGCACTATTTAATACAATTTATACTTATTGTCGTCGGCACTTGATGAAATTCCATGGTATACACCCTTTTTTTAGTAATAGCTTGAAACTAAAGTTAGTTAGTTTTAAAGCCCTAATGATGCTGTAAAAAGCGAAACCGGTTGACTATAGAGTAATGAAAAGTATTAAATAACACTTTATTTAGTGGATAAGTACAAGTGATTACTATAAAAAAAGTGTGTACACTATTTAATAGGTATAACTTAAAAACTGCGAGTCAGATTATGATAGTTAATGAGCTACTACCTCAGAATTTTGACCTATCTTTCTAAAAAAGAAACATCTATCTTTATTAAAAAGAATAATTTATGAAATTTACTAAGTCCATAGAATTTATAAACGTCACTTGTCAGATAGAACCCGCCTTAACGCAAAAAGTTACGTGCTTGTTTAACAAAAGACTGTCTAAAATTGACTTTCTACCAATAACGTGCTACACGTGGATGACGTGGCAGTATTTTATAGGTTGAAAATTAAATTTTGGACAGTGTTTACTAAAACATAATGTTCAACTAGTATTTTTTATTATGGCGGCACGATTTTAACTACATTTGATGAGTATTAACCAATAAATTACATTGTTAACTAAGTAGCACTATAATTACAACTAAGTAGCACCTAGGCTAATCATGGGTGCCCTAGTTGTACCTATCTATCTCTTCCTATTTCTGCTTACCACTTCGGAGATACAGGCATGAAGACGCTTACTATCAATAAATTTTCAGATTCCGATATATTTTTCACTTAAAATAAAATTATTTTTTACTAAAAATATAATATATTTTACAAGTCTGAGCCCAAGAGGAACAAACCTACGCGCATAGTTACAGATCAGGTCATGCCACAGAGTAGGAAACTGGAGCGGCTCTTGTTTTGTAATATTAGTGATTACAACCGCCAGCCGATATAACCGCCGCGTATATAAGGCGAGAGCATCACGAACAAACCGACCGACGCGCGACGACGGGTCAAAGATGTATGAACGAATAGCCACAGTAGCTATGTTGACTACTGTAATAGTAAATTGTTTTAGGTGGCTTTGTTACATTAAAAATATTTAGCTAAGTATAGCCAAGACATGTTTTAAGTATCTTCATGCCCATATCCCCGAACCAGTAGGCAGAGGCACAACCAGGTCACCCACGACTAGCCGGATTCAAAGACTGTGGCGAAATTTTTAATTACTTTCTTTACCGTTAGGTTTTGAATCCTCAGTAGCTCAAATGGTTAGAGCATTCATCGGCTTAAGACAAAAGGGTACAGGTTCAAATCCTGTCTGGGGTGTTTTTTATTTCTTTAGAATTTGGAACTATAACTAAATTAGATTCGAATTCGAATGAATGCTTCCAGTCTCTTTTCATTCACCAATAGAAACAATTTTAAATCACTTATCATAAAAGTGTCATTTTCAGTAATATAACTGAGAGAAGACACAATTGAACAGTTCATTATTGTATGCGTGGGCGCAAAGGCTAATGTCAAAATAACATAATACGTCGTAACGATTATATTATCATAAGACAGTTATATATCACTACCAATATTGTAACAAATTGAAGCCTACTTAGTCGACTCAAATATCCGCATTCTCATTTTTTCTATCGTTATAGATGTCAAGTTTATATTTTTTCTTTCTATCGTTAAGGTCAAAGAGTTTATCTATGCAGCATTCATGCATGTTTTATTATCTATATTAACACTATTTTATTTAGTTCATATTAGACATTAAAACATTAACTTTGTTTAAAATTATAATTCTAAATGTTTCTTTATTATGAGCAGATACATAGCACATTTTGAGACAAAAATAATAACAACAACTTAAACTAATGTTATAGTGGCCAGAGTAAAATGAAAGAAGAAAATCTGAAAGTTGAAAAAATAGATACCTACAAACTACGAGTATCTATACTTTTAGTAAAATGTAGAAGCCGTCCCGACCATATTAATTCTTTTTTTTTAAAAAATCTGTTCCCTTCCTAACAAGGCCTTCATAACAAGGGTGAAAGTTTGCATGAGAACTCAATTTTTTTACATCTTTGATCCAAAATAAGATTTAGATAATTAGTAAAAACAACACATTAATTTTTGCTTTACAAACAAATTAAATTAGGTAACAAATGGAACAAAGTTCACTGTATTAGCTAGCCATTTATATAAAATTTAAAATATTTTTTTACTTGAAGTTTTTCGATTTTTTTTGGAATTGTTCTCGTTTAATTGTATGTTAACCTTGTGACAAAACAATAATTAACATTGTCTATTTCTTTCAGGTAATCTTCGAAACAGTTGCAATGACTTTGGTGAGATGTTACTGGCCGGCTGGCTTTATAGGATTGCTACTTTCCATTCCAATTATTTAAATTATTTTTTTAAAAGGAAGAAAGCTTTAAAGCTGCTGAAACCACGGGCAACGACTAGTCCAATATAATTCAAAACACCAAGCCTAGATTGCGTATAATTATGACGCATGAAATAACATAAAGTACATAGCACAAGTGTAAATAGTTTATAGTTGTAATCTAAATGTCAGTGCTAATTTGATTGTAACAGACAAATCTGTTTGTATTTAAGTGAAACTACATACATAACAATTTGTGTAGTTTGCTTTTTAAATTAAATAAAACCGCAAACAAGGCTGTCCGCTTGGTAAGAGACAACCGTGGCTTATAGACACCATAGATGTTATAAGTGCGTCACTGTCCTATGTCCGAATTGTTAAGCCTTATGTTCAAATCCACTGGTTATTCTACCCTCTGGACACAAAAGTGCTAAAACACTTCATAATGGGGACAGGAATAAATAAACTCTTACTTATAATTACGCGTATACTCTTACATATTATCAATTCATATCCAAAAATAAATGTCTCTGGACAAGTTACCCGAATTAATCTAAGGTCAAAATAAACCTTTTTTTATAGATGCTTATTAAATATAGTAATAGGTACATATTAATACAAATATAAATACTTATAATCGCCTCTGTGATCTAGCGGTCCAGGTGTTTGATTTGATTTCACGAGGTTCCGGGTACGAACTGCGGGTCAGGCAACAAAATAAAAATGGAGTTTTTCCAATTTTCTAATAAAAAAATGTTGCTCGGGTCTGGATATGTGCCCGGTTGCCTATCGCCAACCAAATACCTTGTCAACTTAGGCAAGTCGTTTGTGGCCTAAATTGTGCCTCTGCCCACATCTTCGGGGATAGGGCGTGAAAACACTTAACAAAAAAATATACTCTATTTGAAGACAGAGAGGATTCACTTCATAGCTTACGTAAATTCAGGCAGCCGCACCTCTTTAAGAGTCTTACGTCAAACCGGTAGTAAAAACCTTACCAGTGTATTATCAATATAATTATTTCTCCCTCAGCGTTATCTGAACCTGTTGTTTTAATTTTTATTGACATGCGTGAGGTTTGGATAGGATCTAGTTTCTTAGCAAATTAGTCGCAATATGAGTCTTTGCCACACAAATTTGCTACACCAGTGCGTTTTCTGTACATAGTTCGCCGTTTTTAATGTGTGCTGTAGAAATAAAAACTAGTATGTTTTTTAAACTCATATTTGTGTATCAGAAATCAAACTCGAGCCTTGCGGATGATAGACGTGTACACAAACCACTCGACTAACGGGACGGTCAATGATCAAAATAATTTAAAAGGAGTGAGAAAATAAACATCTACGTAAAAAAACTTAATTATTTTCCTCGATTTCTCTAGAATTCTATCATCAGGTCCAGACTTGCTAGTAGTGAGATCATCCCCGGTAGTAAATTTTTTTATATAAAAAAACGGTGCACAAATAAAGAAGAAATCACATATAAAAATATAGGAGTCGAATGTGTAACCTCCTTTTTTTCAGTCTGTTAAAAATGACATCCATTTTATCAATACTCATATTTTAAATGCGAAAGTCTGTCTGTCTGTTGGTCTTACTCGGTAACGACTAAACTTAAATTTTGACATACATAAACCTGAAGATCCGACTTCAAACATACCGAAATTTGTTTTTCAATACTCGACCCCAAAGAGTTAAAATAGAGCATGGAAGTTTGTAAGAAAATAGTAACTTAAATCCAAATAATATTATTTAATTTTGCAATTTCCCACCAAAAAATGTATACGTATTATGGCGTCACAAAACAGCCAAACTAGTTCGCTATGAATGAATTGGACTTTTCGGAATTTTAGCTTACGGTAAGTACAATTCATTCATAGCGCACTATTTTGCCTGTTTTGTCACGCTAAATATACATTTTTGGCGGGAAGTTGCAAATTAAATAATATCATTTGGATTTAAGTATGGATTTCCGCAAAGCAACGCCTTCTTCTATCAAAATGGTAACTATTCAAAGCCGAAGCCGCGAGAAAACAGCTAGTGGAAACCACAAATGAATAGTGTCTAATCTCCGTAACAGTTGTTGAAGATTGTCCAATGTCCAATATCTAATTAGATCGCAGTGACATTTAAGTCATGTATTTAATCATCGGAACTGGTTTGGTCTGGAGCCGACGATATCCATCAAGTTCAGCCCAGTTTAGGTACGCCTTGACAATCCACTCCCACTAATAATAATTAGACAGATGGCGGTCGAAGAATGTCAAATGTCGCGTAAATGTCACGTTGTATAAAGGCAACATGGGCGCACTGATGCTTCCGGACTGCCCTTCACATTTTTTGTGATTTAAAATAATAACTGCCAATCAATTAAGCATTTTAACCCCTGACGGAAGGAGTATATAGGTGCGTGCGTGCGTGCGTGCGTGTGTGCGTGCGTGCTTGCGTGCGTGCGTGCGTGCGTGCGTGCGTGCGTGTGTGTGTGTGTGTGTGTGTGTGTGTGTGTGTGTGTGTGTGTTTCGTCATAAATTTTGACTGATTGCAATGTGGATTTCTGTTGCATTGTTGATACTTTCGTGTTTGAGGTTGGGATACAGTTTGTTAGGTCAGTGCGGTTGGTTAAAATATCGCAATCTTTAAAAACTCCTCTGTTTTTAAACTTTGTATAATCATATCAACTTCGACATTTCCCTTTGAGAGACTAGCCATTGACATAGTAGGTCCCTTGCCAGAAGCTGGTAGGTACTACGAAATACAAGTAAGTATATTAACGCCCATATCCCCGAAGAGGTAGGCAGAGGCACAACCAAGGCACCCACGACTAGCCGAAGACACTAACGGCCAATGTTAATAATATTTCCCTAAAGATGGATTTCCAGCAATCTAGATAGCTGCGTATCCGCCGGCCTATCCTATACCTAATTGCCATATTTATCCTGTCCACAGATATGTTATTGGCAAGCGATAACATAAAAATGGATGAAAATATCTATCTTGGATTAGGATTGATTATTAATATTGGCCGTATGTCGCACAATGTGATAGGTGGCAAGCCTATCGTCAACTGGGCACATCAATCCAGAGCAACGATTTTTTATTGAAAAATTGGAAAAAGCCCAATTTTCTCTTTGTTGCCCGACCCGGGATTCAAACCCAGGACCTCATGCAATCAAGTCCAACAACTGAACCGCTACACCACAGGTTTACAAAATACGAATTCATTTTAACTATGATCTGACAAAGTTTTCGATATCCTGTCCGTTACGTAGTAATAATGCAGAAGAGTCCAGTAATTGTCTTGTTAATTTTATCTCCTTATTTTCCTCGCCTTTGTGGTCTAGCGGTTCAATTGTTGGACTTGACTGCCTGGGGCCCCGGGTTCGAATCCCGGGTCGGCTAACAAAAATAAATTTGGGTTTTCCAATTTTCTAATAAAAAAAATGTTGTTCGGGATTGGATATGTGCCCGATAGGCTTGCCACCTATCACATTGTGGGACTTAGTGTCTTCGGCTAGTCGTGGGAGCCTTGGTTGTGCCTCTGCCTACCCATTCGGGGATATGGGCGTGAAGATACTTTTTTTTCGTATTTGGGATACCTAAACATATACTCACCGATCAAGACACTAATTTGACGACCAATCTATTTAAAGGAACCTGCTACTTCCTAAAAATTAAGCAGCTTTGGGCAATTTCATACCACCCCCAAATACAGGGTTCCCTTAAAAGGTCACATTCAACACTCAAAAAATATTTAAAATTACATGGAAGTGAAATCAAAGACAAATGGCCCCCCGTGTTGGTCCCAGCTCCTTTGCAGAATAGACCATCTGCCTTCCTGCCAGGCAGCCCGTAAATGCGAGCATAGGTGGTAGAGTTTCGCAGCAACTCGGATTGGTACCACCGCCTTTACCTATTCCTGCCGCCATAACGTCAGTCCTTGTCCTTTACGTGTTTCGGTTCGGAGGGCAAGGTAGCCGGTATACTTACTTTTGCTCAAGACCTAACATCCCGGGTCTCAGGTTGGCAACGCATCATTATCACCTTTGGTGTCTAGGAAATTAGGAAATCCGTCTGCTTATTTGCCTTCCATTATTATATAAAAAAAATAGACGCATGACATGGCTCTAAACTTTATTCATAAATTCAAACAAGGTTCAAAAAAACTGAACTAACTAACTTTGTCTAAACTAAACTAGACTAAATAAACATGAAATTGCAATTCCTAGTAGATAGTGTCTAGACTTTAGATATTATTACACAACCAGAATAATTACACTTTGAATATGACTAAACTCTTGTAACTGACATTTTATTAACATTTAATCAATAGCTGGTTCATTTCCCTTATTTAAACATGTAATAGACCTAGATTGACATACCGCGATCAAATCGCTGGGGTGTTATCCGATGGTTGTTTCCAGAGTCTTCGAAACGGGCAGGTTAGCATCAAAACAGCAATGAATGTGGAGGAAGCTGCTGCCAGGATCGTGACTCGATATTTTCTGTGTATTAGGTAATATAATATATGTAATTTAGGTAATAGTGTTGCCGTTAAGAATGTATGTTACATACATAACTAGCAGCCCGTCCCATCTTCTCACGGTGGACAAACTTATGTTATCATACAGGGTTACTGGTACTTAACATGTAACCTTTCAAGGGCGGCTTTAGTACATCTAAAGCAACAACTTTTGTTCTGCAACTTTTAAAAAATCGCGAAAAAACTTTTGATTCTCACTACAAAAATGTTATCGTCCTCGGGCAAAATCTATGGAGAACCAAATTTTTTTGCGATTTTCTAAAAGTATTCTAAAATTTTCTAAAAGGAAGACAAGAGCACCTTAATGTAATTTCATCATCTTAAATATAAAAAATCTTATTTATTTTACTGTAGTCTTCATAATAATCTATTTTAATGTTAATTACATAACAGTTATCATATTTACTATTTTTATTAAATCATTTGCTGCTTATTTTATCTTATTTTATAAAACTGTTTAAATATTCGTATTTCTCGTACGAAATTGAGATATCAAGTATTAAGCGAGATGCCGCCATTTGATAATATGATTAATATGTATGCGTTTATTTAATTCGCGAAATAGTAATATTAAAAAGCCTCGTATCTCTTCATCTCTGAAAGTGAAACTGCGCATTACTTTCATATGAAATTTAAGTGCTTAAATAAATATGTAATAGTAAAAAGCGGTGAATTGCGTTTTAGTGACGCAAATGTCTCTTGAAGAAGAAGATAGTGCCCGTGTTACTCCCGGGATTCATAGAATATGTATAGTACTACTATGTAAATTGTGCGCTTTGGATTTACACTTTTTACACTTTATACTTTTATTTTTAAATTGGCTGACTTAATCTTAATTTAAGCGGAATTGTTAATTATGTGATAACAACTCTATATAGATCTTTAAGATACATTCGATTTCCGAAACTTGACGAATATAGCCGAAGCGCATAATTTAAATAGTAGTAAATTAAATAAGGCAGTGGATATCCAGACAAGCTACTGCGAGGACTCTACCTTTTGTTAGTGCTTTTCCTAGTAATGGTCCTATCAACAAAGGTTAAATAAATTATTTAACCTTTACTCGCCTATCACAGTACTACTATTTAAATTATGCACTTCAGCTTTACACTTTTTACTCTTTTAACACTTTATACTTTTATTTTTAAATTGGCTGACCTAATCTATATTTAAGCGAAATGATTAATTATAATAACTCTATATAGATATCTTTAAAATACATTCGGATTTTGGAAGCATTGACGAATATAGCCGAAGCGCATAATTTAAATAGTACTACTGTACGTGTATATACTGTTACTGGCGGAGAGGCAGACGGGGACTACCTATCCTACTCAGGGGACCCCGATAAACACGTGGGAAATCCGTAACAACCTTATACCTATGATATTAATACCGTTAGCAATACGTAGGTAGAAAATTTTATCGTCAATCTCATAGTTCTTGCTTATTTCAGCGAAGATTATATTATCGAGTTCAAGTTAAATATACTAATAAAGCCATAAAAAAGTTATAAAAGTTCAAATAGATCTATAAAGTTTATTGGCGGTAAATAAAGGGTTATTACATGATTATAGTAGTCCCTTCACGACAGATCCCAAACAGGAAGTGGTTCGTGCGACGATCAACATTCTATAATGGATTAAGTGCGTATTTGTACATTCTATAGCAGTTTTATAAAAATCTTGATGCCGTGAATTTTTGAATATGGAACACCTACAAAATATTTTTTGAATTACCTATATAGTTTTGGCGACAACTATAGGAATTTCGGTAGCCTTTTTTTCTATATTTTTTTAATTAAAGTGCACAAGTGAAGTAATCATAAATAAGCTAGTGTATTGTGCATGCTAGTTCCCGCCAAATCTCACTAAATGAGCTTGAGTAAGGCCACAGCTTTACTCAAGAGCCTGACCTCATTTTCTTTGACGACTAATGGCTAATTTTTAATATTTTTTGCGCGATTTTGTTAAATCGAGTAACTTGTTGCAAATTTCATTGTGACTAATGATATAATATGTTAACACTCGTGCCAAAAACTGAAATGAAAAAGTAGAACCTGTAAGTACGTTTACAAGGTAATGATTCGTTTAGTTGTAGGATACATCAATTCTTGGGGCTTGAGCAACGAAATTGCTGAGTAAAAGTGTTTTTTATCATGCGTCTTCCTTTTTTTGTTTTCCTTTACTATTTGATGCATCCTTTAATCCTTCGCAATCAGATGCATCGTTCATAGTACATAAACATTCATGTACTATGAACTCGCCTATGTACGACCAGACATAAGTTATGTCTGATCGTATGTAGTTGACTGCATTATCAAATGAAAATAACCAGGGATAAATAACCACGTTTAGTTATTATTTTTACAGAGTAAATTTGACCATAGGGTTATTAAAAAACAGGGTTAATAAATTCTTTAAAAATGGGCATAGCATTTGCTGCTAATTCTTATAATTGCAGATATCTATGAGCAGTGGCAATTACTTTTAATTATAAAGCCCAATCGCTCTTATATCTCTTTTTACTTTAAAAAATATACATGTACTTAGATAACGAGCAAAAATAACATTAGTAGAAATGGACACCGCTACCGCAAAACAATCTAAAAGAAATCAGAATATTGATATCATAGAGCACCCGTACCGTGACCATCTATTTATTTTTCACTTTGCTAGAAATTTTTGTTTTACTTTTTTTTAAAAGTCACTTTTATTAGGAAATGGAAAAAGCAGCTGAATAATACAAAGTTTAAACGAAAAATTTGAAATTATAAATTAATATTACTTTTTTGTGGAGAAATAGGATTAACTTAGGAACAGGATGAACATTGGACATGTTTGGAACAATTACTTCAACTAAACCACATCACTTTACGGAGGCTTAATCTAACTTCTCATTGTTGATCAAAGAACAGACGCGCTCCGCGATTTCTCTAGTCCGAGAGTCAGCGATAAATAACCGCGGGTAGTTTTGATTTCTCGAGACATATTTACACTGCGGGTCGCGACTGGCGTGGGCGGACGCAGCGACACCGCAGGGCAATCAAAAGGTAGTTGCGATTTTACAATAAGCTATTGGTACCTTAAAGTGTTTGTGCAATGGCTATGTAATTTTTAACTTTTTTTTGCTTTCGATTAATTATACAAATTTACAAAAAAAATTCCCAGTTCTAGTTCACCGGTGGTAGAACGCCATGCAGATGCTTGCGCGGGTGAGGATCTACTACCTTATTTATTCCTTCCGCCATAATAACTCTATCATATTCCGGTTTAGAGGATAAGGTAGCCGGCGGACTTATATAATAAGCCTAATATCCCGGCTACAGGACACCGACACTCCTATAACATCTATAGACGAACAAATGAACCAATAGACATTGGCCACAGTTGTCTCTTACTGTCAGAAACCTCTGACCTCTTACATAAAAAAGCGATGCGGTTAGCAAAACTTGTATGGTTATTAATAGGGGTTACATTTTATTTGTATTTATTTCCCGTTATTGTCGTCAACTGTAAATAGAGAATCCTCTCTAGAGTCGACAGAAATGATTCATTGTTATAGATAAGTGTTTTTACTGGTTTTTATTTATAAAAAAGTTACATAATGTTTAAAGAGTCTCCAAAATAATAAATTTATACTCAAGTTAGTGAGTACAATGTATTCTTTTTGACAAATAAAAAATCTTAAACCATTTTTTTTTCTGTCGCCTTAATCTATCTATCACTATCAAGTTCTGGTGTATAGGGCAAGGTAACATGCACATTATGCATTACATTCCAGCCATAGTGTCTGTTGGCCACCGCTGACTCTTACCACCAGTAGACCCGTGTACTTATTCGCAAATAAGCACACGGCCAAGCAATACGAAATTCACCTGATCGGGTAGTCTTTAAAAATTCACAAATTTTGTATTTATTATTAATTCGAAAACCACTAGTAGGATCACACTTAAATTGATATATACGAAAGAATAAAAAGTCCAAATACGTTTTTAATTAGCCGAGTAAACGCAAAACAAAAAAAAATCAAATTAAAAACCGGTTAAAACCAGTCGGATAAAAATTTAGTGTATGTTTCCTGTCCTTACAAATGGTCCGACCGATTTTTATGAAACCTTTTACGTTAATTTAGTAGTCTTTAGAATAGGTCATAGAGAATATTTCATACCGTTAGGTGATTTAGTTATGGCAAAGCAAGATTTACCGGGATTTCATTTATTTACAACGAAAACTAATAGGATGATACCCTGTATAATATTACTGGTAGTTTATAGTTATCCGAGTACAGGAAAAAGTAAAGACCGAAAGCGGCAAAGTTTAAAGTTTACATCTTCGAGATAACTTTCTCTCTAGTTTTCGTTGCGGTGTCAAATATACCCTGACACCGCAACGAAAACTTCTGTGGTAGTTTAGACACATATCAGACTTCAAAATTATTTTTCGAGTTTTTGTCGGAAACAAGTTGAACATTTAGCAGTTTTTTAGCCCGTAATGAATAGCAAACAAAGTATATGCATCAAGTCGCGCGTTGCGAGCTGTAAGTGCCGACTTAATACGCTGTTTTAGTACATTGCTGTTTTTAGTAAAAACGTGTTATTTATTTGATATTAAATAAAAATCGAATTACGTTAGACAGCAGTAATGAAATAATAGTGAAATCAATAAAACAAGTATCTTCACGCCCATATCCCCGAAGAGGAAGGCAGAGGCACAACCAGGGCACCCACGACTAGCCAAATACACTAAGTCCCACAATGTGATAGGTGGCAAGCCTATCGCCAGCCGGGCACATTTCCAATCCCGACCAACATATTTTTTTAATAGAAAATTGGAAAAATCCCATTTTCTTTTTGTTGGTCGATCCGGGATTCGAACCCGGGACCTCATGCAGTCAAGTCAAACATCCGCACCGCTAGACAACAGAGGCGATTTTTTTTTTCAAGAAAACAAAATACAAAAAGTTTTGAAAAATACATGAAATTTCGGTTACAAAATTCCAATTACATATGCATGTCTATCATGTACAGAATCCATGTTTGCATTTTTCGTTACGCTATCATTTACACGGTGTATAATCACTACATACCTAGTACAAAATAAAGTCGCTTTTTCTGTCCCTATATCCCTTTGTATGCTTAAATCTTTAAAACTAAACAACAGATTTTGATGCGGTTTTTTTAATAGATAAAGTGATTGAAGAGGAAGGTTTATGTGTATAGTTTATACCCGCACGAAGTCGGGGCGAGCCGTTAGTAAGAAAATAAAGCAGTCCTATTAAAATAAAATATATGGTTACAATATCGTTATTCTGCTACAATTTTCTTTCAATAAGTGACGCCATTACCGAGTGACGTTATCATGTATAAATTAAGCCGGCATTTATGGTCTTTTAAGATTGCGCAAGTCCTTCGAGGTCTTATTTGCGAAGTTTATGTTATCTTTATAAAGACGTCAGAATTTAATTAACCCGTCTGTGTGTTTGATTGATTATTTAGCTTCAAAATATTTTGAATGTAAACAACAAGAACGCTTTTATCATTTTGCTAGCATCCATCCCACCTGTCCCAGCTTCGCTCTTATGATTTTATACATATAAAAAAATAAACCTACCTCTTGAATCGCTCTATCTATTACTAAACCTTATCTAAATCCGTTGCGCAGTTTT
>NJDC01001772.1:396136-415140 GCA_002245475.1 Calephelis virginiensis | reverse complement strand
CTAGAGACACCAAAGATGGCAATGGTGCGTTGCCAACCTGAGGTCAGGATGTTAGGTCTCGAGCAAAAGTAAGTTTACCGGCTACCTTACCCTCCAAACCGGAACACGTCATGACGTAATGGCGGCAGGAGTAGGTAAGGCGGTGGTACCAATCCGAGCGAGTCGCTGCGAAACTCTACCACCTAGTCAGATGTCACGGTGTTAATGATGATAAGCCTATGCTCGCCTTTTACGAGCTGCCTGGCAAGAAAGGCAGATGAAGGCAGATTTCACCTGCTTGGCATTAGCTCAGTTCTTAATGGTCTCGTTGACCGAGGAGTTAGTGCGCCTAACTCTACCAATCAACCGCGATGCTCGGGTTCGATTCTCGAGGGGGGGTAGGAATTAATTTGTATGATGCACATAGATATCCGTATTGCCGGGTCTGGGTGATTATTAAATTTAGTCAAGTAAGTAGTATCGTTGACTAACACCCATAACAACAGCATATACCTGATGTGCTTACGCTGGGGTTACATCTATTTGTGTAATTTTTCCAGAGATATTTATTCAAGCATTTATTATGTACCTCTTCCTCAGGGGTTTATTGAATAAAAATATCTGGCCAAAAACTAGAACATTTTAGTCTCCTTACTATTTCCACATTAAAAAATTATAATATCGCCCTGTTGCAACGTGGTAAATGCACAAATAAATGCACTTTCGCATTTAAAATATTAGCATTTACTTCCAATTATATGCAAAATTAATTAAAATTTTGGTTCACTTGCGATTTTCGAAAATTTGCGAGATAAACGACTGTATGTTTAGATGGCGTTGGCTTAGAATTTTGATTTTTCACAGCTCCAAGGGGCAATAAACATGAGTATCCAATAATTAGTATCATAAATGCGAAAGCTTGTTTGTTTGTTACCATACCATAAAAAAATGTCGAAAGAAACCATAAGAAAAGCTTTGTTTGTATCATTTCCCAGTACGTAATAGATGTAATATAATATGTATGTAATAGAAGAGTGATTTATTTAAAATTCGAGTAAAAATAAAAAGTGTTCTAGTATGTTGTTGTTTTTAATATACTGAAAAACTTAAATTTTGATAATATACAGTTTACTATTTCTCTGTTTATTATTTAATACATTATAACATGTATATCATTGAAGATTTAGTTTGATCTCGTTATTTCCAAAACATTCCAATGTAAACAATGGCAGGGAGGGTCGGATATCCTACAAAATCTACTTATGTTTGTGGACACCAAGAGATGGCGCTGTAAGACATTTCGATCCCACAGTATTTGTATGCATTCGAATTTCTTGTCGGAGTACTATAATTGTTCTGTGCCGTATTACGTGTAAAATAACCGCTTCACGTCGTGTAAGTTTTGATATTTAAGTTAATTGGTGATGATAATCAGTGAATTTATAAAAAAAAATAACAATGCGTTAATATGTCTGAGTAAATATAGATGGAAAACAACGAATATTATTTTCTGTAGCTTTAAAAGTTTATGTTTATGTTATGCATATACTTAAATGCTCTTTTCATTGCAGTGAAGTTTTAAGAAGAAAACAATGTCATTATCCAAAGAACTTATAAAGATGAAGATATTTCGTCAGTGTGGTTTATAAAGATTTTGATCTATTTAATTTAAAATATGGGTACCTGTAGACATTGATCTCTTTAGTTAGCATATCGACGGGTCCTACGTAAACTGGTACAAGCAGCAAAATGTCACTAACGTTTTTATGGCATCATTCGTACTTGAACAACCAAAAAAATAATTAAAATTATTAACGCAGTTTTTTTTTCTAAAGGATTCAAGTATACCATTTCAAAATTTCAACTATGTAAGTTGTATAATGTTAAAGTTACACGCATTAAAACATACAAATCGCTCTCCTGTAAAATTGTGCAACTGCATTTGTACCAGTTTACGTAGGACCCGTCGATATAGTATTTTTTTAGCATGTCTAAACAAGTTTTAAGAGAATGTTTTTTTAGAGTTTATTATACAATAAAAAACTAGGCAATTATGTAGTAAGTCTCAGTCCCTTGTTTGTTTATTTTATCAGAAGAAGTATAATTTTGTTTTGTTTTAAAGATTAAAAGTTAATTTTGAATTTTTTTACTGTCTTCTTCTTACCACTTTACTGAAAGTACAATTCGCCAATATAATCCCGGGACTATCCCGGGATCCCGGGATTAACTGTAGATAATCCCGAAGTCCCGGGATTAGAAAAATAGACCGGGATCGAATCCTCTAATTGTATTGTATTGTACATACATGTTACGGAACCCTAAAAAAAATTAAACGCCATATTGGTTGCGCGCGCAACTGTATTACAGCTCAAATCACCACACGTCATCTTCTGTAGCGTCATTCGGCGACTGCATTTTCTATTCGTTAATTAGTAGAAAAGGAGAAGATGGGTTAACTGTTATTTTTATTTTTTATGACATTAGAAGGCAAACAAGCAGACGGATTTCCTGATGGTAAGAAATTCACGCCGCATAGAGACACCAATGGTTTTAATGGTGCGTTGCCAACCTGAGGCCGGGATGTTAGTAAGTAGTAGGAAATTAAGTTTACCGGCTACCTCACCATCCGAACCGTAACACGTCAACAAAAAGCACTGACGTTATGACGGCAGGAATAGGTAAGGAGGTGGTGCCAATCCGAGCGAGTTGCTGCGAAACTCTACCACCTAGTAGTATGTCATTGCGTTAGTGACAGTAAGCCTATGCGCGCTTTTTACGAGCTGCCTGGCAGGAAAGGAGCCTGAATATTGGCCTTAAGAGATTGCGTTAGTTAGCTACTAAGTTCCAACTTAGGGTTAAATGAACTTTTTATAATATACATAAAACTTGCTGTGCCCGCCCGCGACTTCGTCCACATGAAATTAATCAAACAAATTATTTAAGTTATTTCGTTTTTTCATATTTTATTTTAATACATCAACCAAAGGTTGACACCTGTCGACTTTCAGTCCCAGCAATATCGATTCAGTCGTTTCAGAATTAGAATAAACAGGCAGACAAAAAGAGTAAAAAATATTACTTTGGTATAGGTACCATATAAAAATTCATGTGCATGTAGTAAAAAGCGCTTATTTAAATATTACAAACATACACTCAAATTTTATTTACTTGTAAGTAGGTATGTGTAGACATGCCTTTATTTGGTAACTCCGCGGAACCCATGTTTTACTTTTTAAGAATGTATTTTGATACTTTTTAAGAATGCGTAATTTCAGGAAGATGTTTTAATGCGTAAAAAGGGGATATTTTTAAGATGTTTTAATGAGTAAAACGGGGTTATTCTTAAAAAAATGTTTCTATGCGTAAAACGGAGATATCTTTTAATATGTTTTTATGCGTAAAACGGTGATATTTTTTCAGATGTTGCTATGCGTTAAACGTGGATATTTTTTAAAACGTTTCTATGCGTGAAACGGGGATATTTTTTAAGATGTTTCTCTGCGTAAAACAGTGATATTTTTCAGATGTGTTTATGCGTTAAACGTGGATATTTTTTAAGATGTTTCTATGCGTTAAACGTAAATATTTTTTAAGATGTTCTATTTGTGAAACGGGGATATTTTTTCAGATGTTTCTATGCGTTAAACGTGGATATTTTTTAAGATGTTTCTCTTCATAAAACGTGGAATTTTTTTTAAGATGTTTCAATGCTTAAAATGGGGATACTCTTAAGAGTTTCTATGCCTAAAACGAAGATATTTTTTAAACCACTCTGAACAAGCTATGTTCTCAATTCGATTGTTTTTTGTATGTTAGCGATGTACCTACCTGCCAGGTAGGTACATTGCTCAACATAAATATCTAGCCTAACATTATTTTTTCTATACCTAACTAGGGTACTTAACTACTGTGGAGGTTGCATTACGATGCAAACTCTACTGGCTATTTAAAAAGTATATTTGAATCTTAAAAATATTAAGAACACAAAATGATAAAAGAGAATCGTAAGTCAATTGATGATTGGAAAGATATTGAAATAGATGTAAAGCAAATATATTGTAATGTTTTAAAAAGGTAAAGGTCCTTTTATTATTATAGAAAATATATAAATAACACTTCCCGGTGTTACACTACCTAACAATGGGTCTATTTCGAATAACATCTTTCTAGTTCTATAGAACCTTAGCTCTATTACTTATTGCGTGCATAAAGTCACAGAGCGCAGTCGCGGATAAAAACCGATGGGCGGGCGGATTTAACAAATCCTTGTTTACGGAACTCTTAAAGAAAAGGACTTTTGTTTTTAGCAAAAGTTAACTACGAAGCACCCAGCTCGCCTTTTTTTATGATATTGGAAGTCAAACAATCATACGGATTTCCCGATGGTAAGAAATTCACGCCGCCTAGGGACATTAAAGGTAGCAATGGGGCGCTGTTGCCAACCTGAGGCCGGGATGTTAGGCCTCGAGCAAAAGTAAGATTACCGGCCAACATACCCTCCGAACCGGAACGCGCCTGGTGGGTAAGTATCGGTGAGTGATAACGATTGCCTATAGTGGCCACAGACGTTACCGATGCGAACTGTCCTGTGGCCAGGGTGTTGGACCTTATAGTAAGCCCTATCAGGCTAGCATGGCGAAACCAGCAAAATTGCGAAAAAAAATACATCAATTTGTAGTTAAGTAGTTGCTAATTAGTTGCCAAAACAACGATTTTGTTGCTTGTGCCGATCCCTAGAAATCGCAAATAATGCTATCGTGATATAAAGGTAGCAAGGTAATTTAGTGAATAAAATTGTTTTGCTTTGATCTTAACAGAAGATTTAGTTGCTATTTTGTTGCTAAATCTTATATATTGCAAAAAAAAAATTAATATCTTTTTTTATTTTTCTGATCTTGCTAAGTATCTTAAAACCGGTTTCTTCTGAAATACATGTGTTCTGTATTTGTTGCTCATCATGAGGCTACTCAAATACTCTCTAAGAACCAGCAACAAAATAGTTCTCCTTGATCGGCCGATTTTTATTTTTTTTGTTCATTCATCCGTAATCACTTTTGTCATGCTTAAATAAAAAAAAATAATTGAAATTATCCGATGTCTGCAACAATGTTTCACTTTTAATAATAACAATACGCTTATTCTTAGGATTAGGATCCCAACTAGCAAAATTTAATATTACAGATGTTCTAAGAGTAAAAATTTATACTCTTAGGACATACTTACAAACCGTTGTAAATGTCGATTTACGGCCAATATTAATAATAAATCTTAATCCAAAACTTGCTGTCCAAGATTGATATTTTGATCCATTTTTATGTTATCGCTTGCCAATAACATATCTGTGGACAGGATAAATATGGCAATTAGGTATAGGATAGGCCGGCGGATACGCAGCTATCTAGATTGCTTGAAATCCATCTTTAGAGAAATATTATTAACATTGGCCGTTAGGCGCATATTATAAAAGAATTGTTACTTATACTCGTAGTAACATTACAACGCTCTTATTAGGAGTAACTTAACACTTACAATGATCTTGTTATTGCCTCTGTAATACCAAAATAACTTACAACGGTCTTATAATGGTTTTGATTAAAGAAAAATTACACTTAAAGCGCTCTTTCAAGTATCCTTTTAGGAGCAATTAGACTTGCAGCGCTCTTGAGGCTACTTCTTTAGGTGTTACACTCTTGATTTGCCCTTGTATTGCTCTCTGGAATTTTATTATCAGAGCATTTTTCGGTCGAAAGGAAACTGAATCAACACGCGCGTTATAAAAAAAGACGAAGTCATAAAATTTATTATTTATACTTTTATTGATATTTACAAGTTTCTGTACAGATTAATGCATTTACTAGATACGAATTATTATATTTTTATAAACTAAAGCAACTTGCGAATTACATTTCTTCGAATGATTTGTAAAATAAATTGTTTTATTTTCTCGGGCAAACTTTTTAATGTAATTAATAAATTCGTATCAACATTATTTTTTTGCAAAAATTAAAAAAGGACGCCATTACAAGATTGATAGGATTACCTAGTATCTTTTAAGATAAGCTAAAGAGTATAATCTCTTATATCGCACTACCTCTGTTAACTTTAAGCCCTTTGGTCCTATTGATGACTTGAATAATGTAATGGTATGGCTACATGTAAGCCATTTAATAAATTTAGGGTTCCTTTACTTCTTTTTAAAAACCTTTGCATACAAATTATATCTTGGGATAGGTATAGTTTGGTGAGGTGAGGTGAGCTAAATTCCTAAGTAAACCTATATACATGTTCACGTGTAGTTAGGTATATTTAATATATAGCTTAGTATTATTATGTGAGTTTTGAAGTATTTTTTTTGTTACACCTGGACAAAGATACTCGTAAGACTAAGAACTCAAAGAGTTCAAGATATTTAGTTATTAGGTACATCAATTAGAATGCAAGTTAGTTTGTTAAATTTTCACGCGAAAACTGCAGAACCAATAATTATTATGAAACTATACCTACATATATTATTGGAGGTTTTAAAAGTAACATGGGATAATTTTTAATGACTTAAATGTACGCGATGCCGCGGGTAAATGCTAGTTATCCTATCCTATTAATATTGTAAATGAGAAATTTGTCTATTTGTTTGTTTGTTACTCCTCCACGCAAAAATTGTTAAACCGATTTTCATGAAATTTAGTACACACATAGAGGGTAGGGTAACTTGGATTAACATAGGATAGTTTTTATCTTCAAAAAATGTTACCACGCGGGCAACAGCTAGTAATATATAAATGCGAAAAATGAGGATGGATGGATGTTTGTTACTCTTTCACGCAAAAACTCCTAAACGGATTTAGATGAAACTTCACGGTATTATAGTTTACACATTCGAATAAAATAAAGTCTACCATTTATGAATCTTATATGTATATATAATTTTTTTTGTATCGCAATGTTAGTTATCGTAGGTACTCTTCCGAAAAGGCTTTACCGATTTTATCAAATTTTATATACCTATGCATATTCACTAGCTCTGAAAATCGGACTATACATATATTTTAACATTAAAAAATTGCAAAACACGTCTACCTGGTCAGCTAGTGTTTTAGATCTTTTTGTCGTAATATAACGATAAACATCAAGTCAAGTAGAAAAGTTGTTTCCAAAACTGTCTAGGTGTTTTAGCATGTGCTGCTAATACTAGCAGCCCATCCCAGTTTCGTACAGGAAGCCAAACGTCTGTTATTACTAAATTATACATACAAACCGTCCTTTGGAATCAGTATCAAAAAACCAAATCCATTGCTTAGTTTTAAAGACCTAAGCACACATAGGGAGTACGGACAGACACCGGAAAGAGACTTCGCTTTATATTCATAGCAATGACTCACGGGCGAATCCCCGGTTTTAAACTAATACGTATTATTTAAACGTTACAAATCGAAAATTCGTATTTTTTCCGGACTTACACAACAAATAACCGGTTTTCGTACATAGTTATAACCGGTAAGTCGAGGAATCGACTGCAGGAGTACCTACTTCAATATCTACAAAATATCTACACTTAGCATCACTATCTTATGAGATTATGTTTGTGATTACAGACATTGCGTAAGTCCGAAATGCTGACAAATGATTTTGTATGCCATTTCATGGGCATTGAATTGCAAGTAAACGCACGAATTTTCTGTTGGATAGAAATATTCGCCGCTTTAAATAAATAATAAATAAATATTCTTGGACAAGTTACACAAATTGAATCTAACCCCAAAGTAAGCAAATTATATGCTTGTGTTATGGGTGTTAGTCAATGATACTATTACATAGAAATACTTAAATAGATACCAGAATAAGTTGTAATAATCACCAAAGATGATAATGGTGAGTTTTCAACATAAAACAGACGACAAGCCACTTGCGTGAGTTTTGGTAGCAAACTAGGTAGGTAGGTATAAACTACTAAAACCCTACCCTATGGCACCTTGTCGCAAAATTGTACCAACTACCTAGTCAAGGTCACTTTTTTTTTGAATGACTAATTTGTTGCTAATCTTACGATTTTTTACAACTTCACCGAACTTTGTGGCCCGAGCAGAGTGCTCAGCCCGAGACATCATTATTTAGATGGATTGGGCTGTTACCTACAACGCCAGCACCAAGGGCTGTCTCCCGGGAGACCGTACCTCGACTTGGTGCTGCGTCAAGGTCACTGTGTTAATGACAATGAACCGCTCGCCTATTAGGTACCTACGATCTGCTGAATTTGATAAAAGAGTTAAACAAAAAAAAATCAACCTCGACGTGACAATTATTTCATTGTCACGTCGCGATTTGATGATTCTTTTTTCAAAGGATGGCAAATAATTCCGAGGTGGTCCCACATAAATTTTATCAACGTCAACATGGTTTTTGATTTATACGTTCCTACTTAGTAATACACACATACATATCTCGGCAAGTAGGCAGAGATTATCGAGTGGCAATTTTTTTCTATTTAAATTCTCTCACACCTGCCTGGCTTCCTCCACATAAATTACCTTTTTAATAAAAACACGCCGGTTTTAGAAACTCTTGACACTACCCTCGAAGGTCTCCCCGGGTACCTACATCCATCCACATTAGCATTGTAAACCTATCTGCTTTGTCAATCTTTCATCTGTCATTTTTTCCACATAACCGAACTAGCGGAGCTTGCCTTTTCTCATTTTAATACAACACGTTCTTTCAATCCCACTCTTTCTGGGATCACACTATTATGTATGCAGACAGCACTTTTTAAATATATTATTAAAGAATGACTATTAAAATCATACGATAACATACACCAAATTTATAACTTATAAAATAATATAACTCACGAACCACATGTCTGTTGTCTTACCATGATAAAATGTATACGGGACTATCTTAGAATCATGACCTACCTTTTATCAAAAAATAACCATCTAAATATATTTGTTATTTGCAGAGTAATCGCGTAACAAACATACAAAAAACAACATAGTCTAAATTTAGTCCTTTTTTTTTAATCTGTTAAAAAAAACGAGTGAAATCTCTAAAGTCTTTCTCAAGCAACGACGTGATCAAGAGTTATAGGAATTTATTTTACAATCTTCTATTCAACTCGAAACGTGAAACGAAATTCATCCACTTCCTGGCGGCTGATTACGTATCTCAGTGGCTAACTCAAATGGGAAAAGTGTACCTACATCAAATAGCTGTCAAATGACGTGTTTTATATTTGTTATCTCCAGTGACCAACAAATAATAGCAAATATAAAACACGTCATTTGACAGCTATTTGATGTACACTTTTCCCATTTGAGTTGGCCACTGAGTTACATAATCAGCCCCCAGGTCTCCTGATTGAGCTGAAATTTTGCATGCAATAAAAAATTATGATATGGAGCTGATCTGATGATGGGACCGGAAGATGGCGACAGGAACTAAACACAAAACGTGTTTGGCCTTATTTAATATACCTTTAACCGGCTCCAAAAAAGAAGAGGTTCTCAAATTTCAATTATTAGACTGCGTACCTTTTTTAGCATGTTGGTTACGCGATTACTAGCTCAATTACGAACCTATTTCAATTTTTTTAGTAAATAATAAATAAATAAATATCCCTGGACAAATCAAACAAATTGAATCTAACCCCAAAGTAACCAAATTATATGCTTGTGTTATGGGTGTTAGTCAACGACTCTAACACATGGAAATAATTTAATACTCGTAGATATCAAAATAAATTTAATAAACACCTATACTCGGAAATACGGACATCCAAATGTTTATCACACCAAGGCCTGCCCCGTCGGGAATCGAACCCGAGCCTCACGGTTGATGGTTAGGCGTGTACGCTAGCTACTCGACCAACGAGGGGGTCAAATAGGTATCAATTTCATCATAATCCGACTATTGGTTTTTGAAATCCCCGCCCCGGCTTCGCACGGGTATAATATATACATATAAACCTTCCTCTTCAATCACTTGATCTATTAAAAAAACAACATCAAAATCCGTTGCGTAGTTTTCAAGATTTAAGCATACAAAGGGATATAGGAACCGAGGAAGCGACTTTGTTTTATACTATGTATTACAATATAGAGCAATACCTTGTTTTTTTTTAAATATATAGTACAGATTTAGTTACGAGTATATTACTGTTATAATTATAGATATATTAATAACGAAAATTGCGAGAATAGGGATCCACAGCCTTAGATATTTCTGCCGTCATAATGACTCTATCATGGTCCTGTCTGGAGGATAGTGTAACAGGTCGACTTGATGTCAGCTCTTAGCCTTATATCTATGGTGTCTAGTCTCTTGCTATCATAAGAACCGTACATGCTCCTTCGCTGACCTCTAACATAAAAAAGAGGACAAAATAACAGAAATGATCTCTTACCTTCATGTCTCGTTTCGATGTAACTTCATTTTGTGTCTGTCTAAAACCGATTTTCTCGTAAACGCCTTAGCACATACTTCACATGTGTGTGTGCGCGCGTTTGTGTGCGTGTTCAGATGATCGGACATCCTGTTGACAATTTTAAATTTAGTGATTAAATGTCTTCATCAACCTTTATATTTTACATACATATTTACCCCAAGTTCATGTTTGTCACGCATATCTAGTATGTATACCTTACTATATTTTTATTACCTCATATCTACAAAACCGCTAAACAGATTCACATAATTGAGGTATCGTTAGATTTCTCTTAGCAGCTCAATTTTTTTTTAGAAAATCACGCGGCTGTACGACGCGGCTTTTGTTGACGTTGAAGCGTGTACATTGGTGAATTTTTGTTTTCTTCTCGAATACCATAAATGTCGGTTTAAAATAAAGGGCTAAACACAAATATTTCAAAAAGGTATGTCATGATCATTATTTTTGTGGAACTACACATTTTGGTAAGTCTAGTTTCATGGTTTCCTTTCGTCATATCTATATATATTAGTATATAAGAAAATCGTGTTAGTTACACTATTTACAACTCAAGAACGGCTGAACCTATTTTATTGAAAATTGACTGGCAGGTAGCTTAGAACCAGGAGACGGACATAGGATCCTATTTATCCCGATACTGCGAGGGAACCAGAAAAAACCACATTTATTTTTTTCCCATTAAAAACTGAACGGATGAAACAAAGTTCGCCGGAACAGCTAGTTTTTTTATGTATGTGAATCGTTTCCTCTGTCTATTTTGGACCGATGTAAAAAAACTTTTTAATAGAAATAGCGTACTTGCGTAGGTGGTCGCATTGACACCAAGTGTTGATCTGATGATGGAATCCCAGAGACACCAAGGAAAATTTTCTATTTCTGTATACTTAGATGACATACTTATTGAAATCTAAGTTGATTTAATGAAGTTTTACGGCCTTTAAATTATGCATTTATAAATATAATAAATTATAATATATAATATTATATAATATTAATATTTATTTATATATATAATATTATAATTTATAAATTGTAAATATTTAAGCATTTTCATAGAAATTCCTTACTAGCCGATTCGGCGTACTTCGTATCACTTGACATTAACTGCTACTAACAGTTTGTATAAACAAAATTTTGTGGTTTTATCCACTTTCTTTGCAATGTTTTTCTCTGTTTTATATTATGATCCTTCGCCTGACAATATCTAACACAACAAATCAAGAATTGGCAAAATTGGTCCATCCGTTCAAGTGTGATGTAATGACTACAGGAAATGGGGATTCATTTTTATATTTATAGAGTCCAACCCATTAACCATTTGGAGTTGTTTTTTTTTACAAAAAAATAGCCTATGTTTGAACTCGAACCTTTAATAAACCTATATGCATATCAAATTTCATCAAAATCGGTTTAGCAGTTTAACCTACTTTTTTGACATTCCCATTTATAATATTATAGCATGGATAAAAGGAAAATTACTAATCACATGAGTCTATTACTACTTGGACGAAGGTGAAGGTAATAAGTAATATCGCCCATTGGTCGAAATTCGACCATAATACATTTTATTATCTTGTTGATAAGAACGCCATCTGCATTTCCAAACTTTATGAATAGTTAGTGTGCCATCTGTGATCTTTTATCGTTATCATCAATATATTTGTTTGTATCTGTCAAATGCATGGTAGTGTGGGTAATGTTTTACTTATTGATTTAATGTACTTTATAAGCAATATTATTGAAAAATATTAGCGTTCTGCACTTCTCCTACACATAAACTATATGTTTGCCAAATTGTATGCTCCTGCGTCCACGCAATTTTTGTAAAAATGGGTCCAAAGTTTTTGCTTCACGTATTAATATATAGATACCTACTCACTTGGTTCTAACACTAAGCAGTTTCTTGCAGACTGGACAAGGAATTTTTGCAAGCTTATGCACCATGGTATGCCTGTTCAGTAGATATTTCGCAGGGAATCCCGCCCCGCACCATTCACAAATAAAGGACTTTTCAGCACAATGTACTTTCCGTATATGGGCTTTTAGCAAAGTGATTGATGAAAATCTTTTCTTACACTCTTTCTAAAAATTACCAATAAATATATACAAAGATGTCAAACAAATTGCTCCTAATATGTTTTAACTATTTTAGCACTTTTCTGGTGCTTGAGATAATTTTTATAGAAAGAAAAAATCTATATCACGGTAGCATGTATGTAAATGAAGTAACAATTGCAATTGATAATTAAACTTTTACGCTCTTATTAATAAACATGGAATAAATAACTTATAAATGTAATACAGACTATAATATCAATTTTACGCCTTCTTCAGTCCATTTATATTACATATTATTGACAAGACTGTTAAATAACTGTATCCTCAGTAGTAAGCAAAGGTACAACCAGACCACACAAAATTAACCAGACATATTGATATATCCAATCCAGAACAACATCTTTTCTATCTATGTGTACTATCTATACTAATATTATAAAGATAAAAGGTTTGATTTTTTGTTTGTTTGTTTGAAATGAATAGGCTCCGAAACTACTGGATCGATTTCAAAAATTCTTTCACCTCTAGAATGCTACAATCCCTGAGTGACATAGGCTATATTTGTAACTAGAAAAAATTAGGGATCCCTACTAAAAAATCAAAAATGTAACACAAGGTGTAAAAAATTAACTATAAAATGTCTGTCCCCACATACGCTGTGAAAACCATTGACAATAGCATCATTATAAGATGTTCTACAATATTAAAGAACGTATTAATATCTACAAAAAAGTTCGCGACACTATACATGTAACTATTACAATTACGGCAATATAACTACTTTTATACATTTTAAAAGATATTAAAAATAGTGGTCATATTCGGAACCTTCTTATTTCTTATAAATGTTATCTATGCGTTCTTATTAATCCTAATATAAATAAACCATTTCATATTCAAGACAGTTTCAAAACCTTTAAATTACTTTTGGAATTATTCAAATCATAAAGTCCATTCAAAAGATATTACAAAATTAAAAATGTAATTCTTAACAAAATACCTACCTACGCTAGTAAAATTATAAAACACGCGCGTGGTACGCGACGGCCGACGACACCACACGAGTTTTTATCGCACTAGCGACTTGACCTGGCTTCGCTCAGGTAATAGAACAGTAGAATTAATCGGGTAATGTATAATAATAAAGAGATAGATTTTATTGTTTGTTTGTTTGTTTGTACTGAATAGGCTCTAAAGCTGGTAAATTCGGCCAACTCGGTAAATTCTTATTCCATTCTAAACCCGCATTACCACTAATAAAAATAGGATTTTACCTCGGTAAAATGCTTTATTCCTACGGGAAAACCGGTAATAGGACAACGGGAGTAGGGGAGAATTACACTCTCGTGCTGTCGGTATGTCAACTACTAAACGGCTTTACCGATTGGGTTCAAATTTTTAAGTGTATTTCCACTGTTTCACAGACACGTATTATGCAGAGCAAATATTTTTTTCTATACATGTACATAAAAATTAATCGCCGTAATGTAGGTAACTACGTGCATACTCAGAACATTTGACAGGATAGATACACCAATTATAAGGAGGAAATATTTTATTGCTGGTTTGTTTGTATTGAATAGTATTGCAAATTCTTTTACGATTGAAAGTGAATACGACATTACTGACAATACAATCAGGGACACCTGATGAACATGGGCTACTTTTTAATGCAGGTCTATGCTTCATTTCCACAGGACAACGGATAATAGAACACCAGGTCGTAAAATTGATCCTTCCGTACTTACCTATTTCACATACCTAACTTCTAAACGGTTAAACAGATTTGAAATATTAAATGGGTATTTCGATAGTTTCCTGTATGGTTTCAAAATACAATTGAACCCGGGAGGTGGAGCTGCTGTCGATATATCATCTACACTCTAATATTAAAGAGGAAAGATTTGATTGTATGTTTGTTTGTATTTAATAGGCTCCGAAACTACGGGACCTATTTGAAAAAACATTTTACTATTAGAAGCAGTCATTATTGCTGATGCACATAGGGTGCCTTATTTCTATAAAAAAAAATGAAATTTGTCCACCCGTGCTAAGCCGGGACGGGCTGCTAGTGTACTAATATTATAAAGAGGAAATGTTTGAATTTTTATTTGTTCGAAATGAATAGTTTCCGACACTACTGGACCGATTTCATATAATCTTTCACCCTTAGAATGCTTCTTTATCCCTGAGTGACATAGGCTTTGTTTCATCAAAATCAGTTCAGTAAAAGCCAAGTTACGCAGGCGAAGCTGCGTGAAACTGCTAGTAAGAAATAACCCGGGATCTCAATTAGTTAAGTACAACATTAGCCAACTAGACCACAGAGGTGACAGTGATTAGAGAATCGTTAGCGAAAGACGTAAGTTACATATTTAAGGCTTCCCTGAGGTATTCTTTTTCTATTTTTAAACATACATACATACATACATATCTTCACGCCAAGTCCCTTACGGGGTAGGCAGAAAGTATCGAGTGCCAGACCTCACGATCCTGACAAACCTGTCTTGCTTCCTTCACATTCATAACCCTTTTCATACAAACACGCTGGATTATTTATTTAAAGTCTATTTTTAAAAGTGAGTAATAATTAAAATCTGCTATAAAACCCTTAAAATTGATAAATATTGAAATAAAAATAATTAAAAACACCTTAATGAGTGTAATAGGACGTCACTTACGAAAAAAATACACGATATGTAATAGCGCCGCCTCTATTCAAATCTCGCTTACACACTGTTGCGGTCTTCACACTCGGCGATAACATTTAAAAAAGGCTGAGATGTTCACGTGTAGTGATAAACAGTCAGAGGATATTTTATGAAAGTCTGAATTTCACTGAATACCACTACTAACTTTATCGTACTTTCATGCTCTTTCTGACATACCCAACTCTCACTTCCATACAGTAACGTTGGAATAAGCACAGAATTATGCAAAGAGAGTCTAGCTTTTTGACTCAAAACCTCGCTTTGGAATAGCCTACCCAACGCTCCATTCACACTATTCCCTGCACTCACTCTCCTCTCTACATCCGCGGTGTACCTTCCATCCCTGCTAAATTTAATAATTATAACAACAATATAATTTTAATTCATTCTAAAAATCCATATTTTGTTAACAATACAAATTTTATATTTAATATTTTCAAAAATATATTTAATGTACACAAGGGAAGTATTTTATTTTTCTTAACATTCTTTGATATGATACTTACTTACTTTACATTAAGACATGTGAATTAATAAAAACCAAATGATAATATTATACAGATTTTCCATTCTCATGTATGATTCATTGCATGTAAAATGTTTTGTAGATTGTATTATTCATATTACAAGTCTCTAATCTATTTTAAATATTTTTTTGACAAGCTGGGATTCGAAAATTTCATTCAATATGTATTGTCTTAAAATCAGGAAACGCAACTATGTATTATAAGTTTTTTTTTTATAATATTGGAAAGCAAACAAGCAGACGGATTTCTTGATGATGAGAAATTCACGCAGCCTAGAGACACCAAAGGTGGTAATAGTGCGTTGCCAACTGAGGCTGGGATGTTAGGCCTCAAGCAAAAGTAAGTTTACCGGCTACCTTACCCTCCAAACCGGAACACGTCATGACGTTATGGCAGCAGGCATAGGTAAGGCGGTGGTACCAATCCGGGTGTCACTGCGAAACTCTACCATCTAGTCAGAAGTCACAGTGTTAGTGACGGTAAGCCTATGGTCGCCTTTTACGAGCTGCCTAGCAGGAAAACAGATGGTCTATAATTTAATTTGAAATATTAATTTTATAATATAAAAAAATGATGTCACTTCAAAATTGTGTCAATGACGTAGGAATAAATGAATATTCTTTACTGTATACAGACAGCAATTACTATCATAATATACACTTTATCATATTTATTGTTATTATAATTTATATTTTATCAATATAATATTTAAGTTAAGGTGAACAAGGGAGGTTTTCTTGTTATAGAGCTATCTCCATCTAGCAAACTTCAGTGAAAGAGACAATTCTTAAGTGCACTGTCAAAAATGACTGTGAATTACCTGAGGGCCAACTGGATCATTCGGATTCTCTATTACAATATGATATTTTTTATTTCTTTGTCCAATTTTCCTTTCAACTAAGATGTTGTCACCGAGAGTACCATCATCTGTATCTGGGTTTTCTGAAAAATAGTGTTTATTTAACTTTTTGTCTAGAGTTTTGTGTCTAGGTTTCAAATCTAAGTCTCACCATGAAGCCACTTGTGTATTACATACAACTTTGGTACATAAGATATAAAATTGTGCTAAATTTTGTTATGATTGCTTGATGTAATTATGTTTCTACACACAAAAGCACATTTTCAAACTTCTTATACTTGTTTCATTTCTGACTACATTAAAAACTTAAAAATGGGTATGCTGATTTGAATGAAATTTAGTTTTTTATTGACGTCAGTTGCAAATAGCAGAAAACAATACAAAGTTAGCTAGGACTGTGATGCCCCCTTTTTACATAAGAAAAAAAGTTATAAATACCCTTATTAAATATTTTCAAAGGTTCTGCAAAAACAACTTCATCTAGCTTGTGGAAAATCTGTACATCCCCCAATCCTTCTAAAGGCTGTAAATGAAATACTATATACTAATATATATTTACTTTCTTCATAATAAAAAAAAGTAAATTATTAAATAAGGTATACTTAGCAGGGGAGAACAAGGTGAGTTGTAACAGAGGATAGTTGTGACATTGTTGATTTTTTGGAACCTATTACAGGATATTGAGCTCAAAATAGTGTATGTTTATTAGTTCAAGTATCGAGCTAGCAAACATACACTTTTGCGAATTTACAAACAGTTTATAGATTCCCTAAAATCGACGATGTCACAACTCTCCTCTGTCACAATTCTGTTAACTTGGTTATACTGGTTTTGTGAAAATAATAAAATTCAGTTTGTATGGATTCAGTGTACCAAGTTGACGTGTATTTTTTAAATCTACATATGAAAATATTTTAAATAAAGCTACAAAATAATACAACTTGGACCCAACTCCTATAATCAAGAAATAAATCTTTATATTTAAAAAGCAGATAGCAGTTATTATATGTACTATGACTGCTCGTAGAGTATCTTTAACACAGATTTTTCGCAGACACTTCACAAACTTCTTGAAACTGTAACACATTGTTAACTTTTTAGACCAACTACATATGGTTATAAATAAATATCCCCAGACAAGTCACACAAATTGAATCTAAACCCAAAGTAAGCAAATTATATGCTTGTGTTATGGGTGTTAGGTAACGATTCTAATAGATAGAAATACTTAAATAAGTACCAGAATAAATTTATTAACCACCCAAACCCGGAAATGCAGACATCTAAAAGTTCATCACACAAATGCCTGCCCCCGTCGGGAATCGAACCGAGCCTTGCGGTCGGTCGATGTAGTTAGGCGGGTACGCTAGCCACTCGACCAACGAGGCGGTTATACGTTCAGATTACGATTCTTTTATGAACCGAGCATTAAAAAATAACTAAAAGTTGAACCTATACAAATACTTAATATACAATTTTTATAGCCTCTACAGCCTTGGTAAAAGTAAACAACTTTACTAAAAATAAACAAAAGGAATAGAAAGTCCAAAAGCCAAACAAGGAAATCTTATGTACGAAAAAATATAAAATTCGGTATCCTTACAAACTTATTTAAAAAAAAAACACAATTTCTGCACATTATCTGAATAGTGTTAAATTATTACTTACGTCCCAATCATTAATTGACATTATTTCGTTCCAGAAGCTACTTATGTATCTAGTTAAATTAAAGCATACAAATCATTATATGTGTTCAGTTTTATTCAAAAGAATGTTTAAAATTTAAAAGTTTTCAGTTTGTTTTTATTGATTTCCAATTTCCAAACACACATGACAATTATTATGACAACTGACAATAATTATAAGCACAGAATAATATTACTCACAGAGATTATTAGCAAACTACTGACAAGTGACAAGAGACAACGGTTTAACCATAGACTTAGGGGCCTAATTCTATGGGTTTCCCTCACTGCCCTCTAAATGTTTACTTCTTTGTATTGACCTGTGGTCATATTTTCATATTAGGATGTGACGGTGTTAGTGACGTTTAACCGATGCTCGCCTTTTGCGAGCTGCCTGGCAGGAAGGCAAATGGTCTATTTTACAAAGGAGCCCGGACCAACACGGGGAAACGTAAGTATACTATAGACTTATAGACTGTGTCATATGAAGCTATACACTGCTGCTGGAGGTTATAGTCCTAGAAAAGAGCGGATGTAATTACCAAATATTGCTGACACACTCTAGTATACCGCCCTTTTCGTTACGACTTTGTCAATTGAGATCATACGACTCTCATAAAGAGAGGTCGGTACACTAGAGTGAATCAGATATGATGAAATTGACTTCAGACCTTTGCTAGGAGTGTTAACTCCAGTATTAGCCTAAGCTTACTTGTGTGTCCATACTGCAATTAAAATGGTCAA
>NJDC01001772.1:363508-381191 GCA_002245475.1 Calephelis virginiensis | reverse complement strand
AACACTTAACTAACACATTTTCACATCACTTTTTGTTTTCAAGTCACTAACCGGCCACATACTCGAAAAAAGCGCAACGGATGAATAAATCATGCCAACTCAACTCGTTCTGAAATTTTTTTTACAATGTTTACATACTTCAAACTTTTTAATACGACGGGTTGTTTATTCTGCTACAGACTAAAAAAAAATGTTTGGATACACGAAGTTTACTTGAACAAACTGGAATTAAGAATGGAGCGCGGCAGTCGAGGCCCAAATCGGGTCGGGACCATTGAGCGGACTTTTTTTAGATACCCGATATGGGCTGCGGACCGTTGACTGGATATCTATCTGCTTTATCAATCTTTAATCCGTCATTTCCACATGACGAAATCGGTGGTGCAGACGTATCCTTTGTCATATTTACACCAACACTCCATCCCAATCTTTCTCGGATCTTACTGTTGCGAATGCGGTCAGCGAGCGTAACACCCCCGATTTTCCGTAGCGGCTCCATTCATCTTACTCTAATGCTTGTCTGACACACTCAACTCTCGCTTACATAAAGTAATGTTTGGTTAAGCACAAAGTTATGCAAAGCAAGTGCAGTACTCTGACTCAAATCCTAGCTCTTCACAATGGGCTGTCTGTGACACCCAGTTATCTGAGGATCTTAACCTTTGGAGAAGTTTGTCCAAATTAGTGATGTGCATGCACATTGCTTTCATGTTGGATTTGGAAACGGTTTGCGTGTGATTTTACATGTTCTTTTTTTAAGCTTAGTGACACCAAAGGCAATGGTGTTAATCTATTTCAAAAAACTGACAATTCTTTAAGAGATGTAGGACAAGTTTTTATTTTGCTAATTCGGCGGAGTCATTGTTACATTAGTGCCGAGAATTTGCAATATGACAAGGCTAACTAACGTTCCCACCGCTACATGTCGAATAAAGTCCAAACGTGGTAAACAATCCAACTTCTCAAGTCCTTCGTCAACCTAATCGAAGAACTCACCACAAAGTCAACACACAACTCGTAAACTTCGTTTCGCAGAACCGTTACATGCTAGCGCAGTACGAGTAACATGTTGTGTCGACGAACGCCCCAGTATTAATTATTCGTAAACGTTTTACAAATCGATTGCGAAAGTGTGTGCGACAAGATTGCTTTTTAATAAATACAGTAATACTACTTAAAATATGCGCTTCGGCTACATTCGTCAAGCTTCGGAAATCCGAACGTATTTTAAAGATATCTATATAGAGTTGTTATTACAAATAATCATTTCGCCTAAATTTAGATTAGGTCAGCCAATTTAAAAATAAAAGTATAAAGAGTAAAAAGTGTAAAGCCGAAGCACATAATTTTAATAGTAGTACGTAGAAAATTCGATACATTTACTTGTTTATTTAACAATGTTTTGGAATAATTATTGTTTAACAATTTCTAACTGCACCGAAACATTTCATCGGATTCCCTTTTTACATGTATTAATTATTTCAAAGGAATAATCGTTAGCCACATTGTGACCAGCTTCCTAAAGGTATTTTGCGAATTGGAATTTATCAAATGTTTACTTTTAATGCAATTTTTAATACTATCCTATGACGTGTGAAATCTATGACCTATTTGACTATGTTCGTCCTTCATAAGATTTGTACCTAACAAATTACTAAAATAAATGCTTATTCTACGTCTGTTTCAATGGATTTCCGCCAAGTAAACTTGAATCAATAAAACAAGACAACAGGAACTCAAATAGAAATTTTATAAAATTCTAAAAAAATTGGTATTATATACCTTTTCAAATACTTTCATGACCTTTTTCATTGCTTCCTTATTAAATGTGTTAAAGTGACATTGCAGAATTTATAACTGTATTTGTAATGTAATAAATATTATTGCTGGACTCGGAAAGCGCAATATGTCACAAATGCTGGTCAAGAGGTGACAGAGCTGCGATTAAAAAATATGGACCCCTTCCTTCAGGAGGAGCAAATCAGATATGTTTTGAATTTGCACCCGTCGAGTCAGTTAATATCAAACCTACTGAACCACCTAAAGCTGAATATGTTTCAAAAATACATACCAGATGTAATACTCAAAAGAGAATACAATAGTACCGAAGAGTAATACTGATGACTTCGATCCAAAGGATAGACTTGTTATCGCTCTGCCATAATACAGATCGCTAATTACATTAGGAAAAGTTACGTCTCACGATTCTCACGCCCGTCACGGAATGACGGAAAAACGAAATTATATTTGATTTTTTTTATATTTTGCAGGCCCTAAGCACAAAATAATAAGTACTAACGCCTGTCATTATCTCCAAAGTTATTTTTAAAATTGCGTATTTAAAAATAGGAATAGTTGTAAGTACTGGTATTTTTCCGTTTTTTCGTTATTTTTTATCTTGTATTATTAATCTTTATAAAAATGTTTACATTGTGTAAAATGTGTTTAAAATATGTATTTAGTTATCTACAATATTTATGAGTAAGTATATTAGTTTGGATATGGAATATGAAAATGGAAAACATAAATGGTAAAGAAACACAGATTATGGATACAACAGAATATGTAGATGACTGTGAAATTTAATCGGATTTTAAAAAAGGTGATTATTTTTCCAAATTAATTGTCGGTAAACGAGCAGATAGATTGCACTAAGGAACACCGGTTAATATTAATAACCAATCTAAGATTAGAGATCGTGCTGTTTTAGATCAGTTGCCAGGTTACCGCTGTAATTTTTTAATAATTAACAAAAATATCTTAGCAACAAATCTCTAGGAGACCTATCTTTCTCTGTAGATAGGTTATTAATATTGATTGTTACACTTCATTAAAGTAGTTGTGTGTGCACGATTAATATGTTTGTAGGTATCTTCCATACTGTTTTATGGTTGTACGTGGATGGTAGGAAATACGCTACTTTATCCCAGTTTCCGTAAAGCTAATCTAAAATAGATTGGCTTTACGGAAATGTACGATTTATCCCTTCATAACATCTGTAGAGTGTTGCAAACCTTAGTTTTTAATTTTATGCATCTGCGTAAGCTTAATGGCTACCTTATCCTGATGTTTCTATGATATATGGGATTTTCTTAATTTTTATAAAGTTGACTCTACAAAGATTATTGTGGAACTTTGATAACTATAGACTTATAAACAGACTTGGGATCTAGAAACAAGTTTCCAAGATGTTGGTTGCAGTTTATTATTTATCCAAAAATAAGAAATTAATAAAGAAAAAAAAGAAAAATAATAAAGAAAACGCAAAAGCGCAATATCAATTGTTGTAATGACTGTTTTTTTAATAAATAAAAGAGAAAACGTAAAATAAAAAACCAGAATTCACTACAGTTTTATTAGGAAAACACAATACATTATAGTTCATTTATTTTAACAACTAAGAATAGAGTGTCGCTAGGGACAACGTACCTTTGTACTTAAATTTGCACGATATTACATTGCAATTCTCCCTAAAAACTGGACTATACCATTTCCCACCAAAACATTTTTTAATTTAACGGCACACTAAAATATTTTGTAACGTTAAGGACCTTATCCGTTTCATAGGACTTCTTAAGGGGTATTTAATTTTACATCGATTAGTTAATAATTAAAATAACTTTATTTTTTACTATAGCAACTCTGCTAAATAATCAATTTTTTTTCATGTCACTCTCATTGCTTCGAGTTTTTTCCCTTTGTTTACAAGACATTGTCACGATTTTATTAGGACAGACTAAGGCTATAATGCTTTTACTGCCTTGTCTGCTTTTATGTCAATCATATAGAGTGGGAAGTGGCATGAGCCCAAGGTTGCGGTCCCAACGACTTATAATATCTATTTATAACCATTATAATCTAGCAACCTCTTAAAATAAGTTCGGGTTACAGTTGTAACCGCCGAAATATACACAACGTGGCCATGTCACTATTTTTTCGCGATTTGATTGTGCGTATTAACTATAGACCACATTTAAAAATTCTAATAGAAAAATATTAAAGACACATGTACTAAAATACTAAAACATATATGCGAGTGTATTTATAATAGTTAAACTAGTATTTCAAAATATCAGTCCAAAAATAAGTGATTTTTTTATTATATCATAATAGAGTAATCCTAAAAATAAAACTACCCGCGCCACATAAAACGATATTGATGTCGCCGTAATTAAGAGTGAAATTATAGATAAGACACTTATTTAATTACTTTTTTTATAAATAAAACTTCTTTTATTTGTCATATGTAATGATGTATCTATCAACAATTTAATTATTTTTTGTTACTAATCTGAAAATTTACAAAATGAAAGTAATAAAGCTCCTAAAACTATGTTCTAAGAATCATTTAATTTAAAAAAAAAAACATCCACTTCATAATGAATAAAGTACAGCCTAATAATAATAAGACCCGGCCAACAGTGTTAGTAATGATATATTAATGTCATAAAACTTATATTGAAGGTTTTCAAATTTAAAGATTTATTCAAGAATTTATTCATTATTTTAATAAAAATAATTTATTATTCAGAAATAAAATCAATGCTGCGATTTTAAGATACAAATACAGAATTATGAAACAAAAAAACTAAATTTTAGTTTTACTATATATACAATACAAAACATATACCAAATCGCAAAGTCACGTGGCCACGTTATACCGTAGAGCCCAATAATGGCCAGTACCGAATTAATATAGGGCAAACATTTGTCCCAATGTTCAGAGTTGAAGTCACTACCAATTTGTGAATTCGTAAAATAAATTCGTTTGCAGAAAATAAGGATTACCTCTCACTTCACGAAAAGAGGGTAAAACAGACATACAACCATTATAAACTAGTATTTAGTGATCATATTACTTTACTATATTATTTCAGATATATACACTATATTTTAGTTTCATCTAAGGAATCATGAAGTTTAAATCAAATTTAAACACCAACATTGAGCCAAAGATTTGTCCTTTACACGTCCAAACCGTTGGATTTGATTGGTCCACCATAGTCAAGGGACTAAGGCTTCAGTAAAGCATTGCCTTAATTGGGACAATGTTTAGCCTTAAAACTGCAGTCCAATTACTAATCTATACTGAATCCACACAGAATAGTTTTAAGTTACAATAGCATTGGGCCAAACATTTGCCCCAACGTCCAACAAGCAAGATTTTGGATGTGCCAAGCACACCACTAATACTATAAGGGGCGATTTTTAAACAAATCTCCATAATTATATAACTACACAGGGAATTTTCAGAACTTCATGTAATGCCAGTCAAAAAAAAGAAAACAACCGTAAAATGAGCATGTACCAAAGGTACCACATATAATACTCTGATAAAATATCTGAACAAAATCGAAAAACTTAAAACAGACCACTGGTAAAAAGAATGATCGAATTTAACTTTTCCTAATACCGCATTTTGTCAAATCTAGAAAGCTTTAGAGTTAAGTGAACTATTCCAAAACATTTACACTTGAAATTAATGATATCGCCACACGCACATTAAGATTTATTTTCAACACTGGTTAAAAAGTTTTCTTCACAATCTGACAAACAATTTAGTTTCGGATTTTGAATTTGAAATTTTTTATTTAGATTTAGATTCTGTAAGCCACAGAAAGATCCCTTTCGTATCTATATAGTCCACTTAATGACACCAAAGTTCCGGCTTTATATCAAGTGCTGGAATATAACCTAGAGTTCTGCTTAGCCCCAGAGTTCTACCGAGCACAGAAAAGTTTCAGTAATTTGGAAAGTTTCGGCACGATCCGAAATATTTCGGCACAGCTCAGACGTTATGAAACAATTTTAGTAAGTCCCCAGTATTTTTCGTAAGAATCTTGAACACGAAAGTTTTCGAAACAGTTCCGAAATATCCAGAACGAATGAAAACTTGCAGTTTTATTGTAGAAAACGATTCAAACAATTTGAATAAAATCATAAACATTGAGAATGTTTCAGAACAATTCTGAGCACTGAAAAGCACGTTTTCGAACGTCTGAGAAATTTCCGAAGCGATTTGGAAAATTTCGAAGCATCTCCTAAATGTTCGACCTGGATATTGTTTAAGAGATCCCTTCAATTCGAGCAAACTTTCCAAACACCTGTAAGGGTTCTGAGACGATTCAGAAAATCCCCGAACTCTGTAGGTACAAACAAGCTCAGAAAGATCCGCATGAGTTCGAAAAGCTATACTTGAATTTCGGAAACGGTTCAAAAAGTTCCGAATCGGTTAGGGAAGTTACGAAACGGCTCGGAAATTGCCGAAAAACGGTATCACGCCGAGGCGAGGGCGGGCGCGGGCTCGCTCGGTTCCGCGGCGCCGTTTATCTCCGCGGGCTTATCACTCTCTACTGTATCCTGACTGGAGGTGTCCATGCTTTCAACGGTCTCTTTTGTTTCCTTTTCCGGTTCCGGTTCTATGTCCTTTGTCGGTTCGTCTGTTTGTTTGTCTTCTTTACTGTCGGTTGTTTCTTCAACTTTTTCCGTAACTGTAAGGAGATTAGTAAATAAATTCATACTAACCAATGCTGATGCAGGTAACGATTACAGATCAATATATAACGGTCGTTATTACATTTACATTTATACATACACTCTTACATTTATAGTATTTCTAGTCATGTATATAATTATGTATACTTATATATGTGTACATTATCTACGTAGGTTTATGTTCATGTATACTTGTCTACGTTTATGTTTGTTTCTGTTTTTCCTTTTTACGGGTGAGCTGGTAGAAATCTCTGTAGCTGGAGATAAGCTCGCCCATTGTACAGTATTATCTTTATGTTCATGTTTGTGATAACGTTTTGTGTACAATTAAGATATTATTATTATTATTTTGCTAGTTAGTTATTATAAAAGTATATAGTTCGTCCGCATTAATCAATTTAACAGTTAGGATCGGAACCAACTAAACAAATTTTGGGCAAATTAATGTGCTCACAAACGCCTCTCGTCTCTTAATATTTTGACTTGAAGTGTTAGTTGCTTTCTACACTAATGCCCAGTTCTTATATTTAAGAAGCAAGTAGTTATTGCATTCTTTAATATTTTTTGTACGAATAAGAAAATATCTAACTACGGTCGTTCGTTGTTTATTGATAATTCAAAGCATTTTAAGCAACTTTGAGCAACGCTTCGTTACTTTAACAACCAATGTTGTTATAACACGGGTTCCGCTTCATTTGTAATAGGATCCGGGCTTAATTTAAGCTATAGTATTTTATTTCAAATAAAGTTCTCCTTCCATAAGAGGTATTAAAGAGTGTAAATTTGCACAAAAAGCCAATTTATAACATTTTCGTGTTTATGAAGTTATCATCAATATATTTGTTTGTGAGTGTCAAATGCATGGTAGTGTGGGTAATGTTTTATTTATTGATTTAATCTACTTTATAAGCATTATTATTGAAAAACATTAGCGTTCTGCACTTCTCCTACTCATAAACTATAAGTGTGCCAAATTTTATGCTCCTCCGTTCGCGCAATTTTCGCAAGGGGTCCAAAGTTTTGGCAACACGTATTAATATATAGATATGTCTTTGATACCCAAAAACCACAGTCTTACCAATAAACTAAGATTAAAGTTAAATTGAAATTATAGTCTTGAATTATTGAAACTATAATAGTGTAATAAATACTGATACCAGTTTGAACCTTGGAGTACTTTAATCTATGTTTATTAATTAGACGGTTAGAGTTTAGACAAAAAGCTAAGGTAATATTTGTAACCTACAATGACTAAAATGGCACATTTTTTTATAAATTAAAATCTATTTTCTTAGATAAATAATTACACCTGAGTTTCGATTCATAATCCTAAAATTTTAAATTTAGGACATATAATAAAGGCATAAAATAAAAAAAAAACATAAAACCCAAACTTAAATAAAATATTAATTTAATATCTTGGTCAGTCTGTTTGTATTAATATTAAAACATGGGACCGATCTTGAAGGTTTCTTTACATAAAAAATTGATTGGCAAAGCTATAATATAATATTATTTGCACACCACAAGTTCGTAGAATATGTAGGAACGCTTAAATAATTTTGTAACATCTTTGTAACACTCGTATTCCGCAAATAAATATTTTTTTCCTTTTTTTTTCTTTTCTAATGTATCAAATAACTATATTTCTAAGCATTGTATTTATAATTATTTAAAACTTACCATTATTTGGTTCATCTACTTCCATTTGCGTCTCCTTTTTTTCGTCACCATTCACCTTCTGCAAAATACATTTTTAATTTCAATTAGCTGTCTAAAACAAACCATACATATAAGTTTGTAACCCATAAACACAATATACTAATGGTTTAAACATAGACAACACAACTATAACCAACACCCTACTATATCTACTATTATCGGATCACCTGATGTAATTAACTATAAAAATAAATATTATGTTAATGTATAAATAAGATTGTAAATGAGGCAACTGTAATCAAAATCTATCACAAAAAATTAAGTTACGAGGATAAATAAATAATAAAACATAGAAAAGAATAAATAAAAATATATAAATTAACCTTAATATGTATTAACTGTATAATTTATAAAGTGTACAATTCAAATAGCAAAGTATCTTCACGCCCTTATCCCCGAAGACGTAGGCAGAGGCACAACCAGAGCACCGACGACTAGCCGAAGATACTAAGTCACACAATGTGATAGGTGGCAAGCCCATCGTCAACCGGGCACAAATCCTATCCCGAGCAACATTTTTTTATTAGAAAATTGGAAAAACCTAATTTTCGTTATGTTGCCCGACCCGGGATTCGAACCCGGGGCCTCATGCAGTCAAGTCCAACTACTGAACCGCTAGACCACAGAGGCGATTCAAATAGCAGTACAAAAAAAACTAAAACAAATCACAAAATCAACCTTAAAACTACGAACTAAACAAAAATACATACATACTGCGATTTTAGTACTACTACGAAAACTACTAGACTCTATACACAAAAAATGGACGATTTCGAAACAACTACTATCTACTATTTGGATACATCACTATATCTCCCAAATTTAAATTGAATTATAACCTATTAATGCCTTTTGGCGGCTTTTCCTCCTCTTCTTGATTTCTTTCTCTGAACGACCCACAATGAAATGAAAATAAGTTAAAAAGAAAAAAAAAATACATGAAAACAATTTAAAAAAAAAGGTTCAGAATTTACTTACAAAAACAAAATAAGTTTTCAACATAGAGCAATAAAGTTAAGAAATTTTAAATATGTGCAAAATATACAATCGAAATAAATAAAAGTGAAACAATGAAAGTGAGCTAAAGAACCCAGGGAAAGTAAGTTTATACATTAAAACCATCTTACTACAAAAAAATTTAAACACTTGTTGAACACATAATTTCCTTAACACTATATAAGAGGTTTTTTGGTTTGATTGGTTGAATGTCAATTTTAAACATTGTTTAGTCAAAGTGGAATCTAATTTTTTTTGTGGTAAGACAGTAAGAAGCTTAAAAAAACATGAAATACATTATTAGCACAGTTGTTTTTAATAATTAGGTTTGTACAAAAGAATTGTGAAATCAGATTGAAACAAATCAGCAAAAACGGTTAGATGCTGTAAACAAAAGGTGTTTTACTCGATTTCACAAGGATTGCAAGATCTATCATCAAATCCATACTTAGGCTGCCTCAGATGTGACTTGTTTCAAATAAAAAAATAAATTAAATCGGTACAGAAATAAATACATAAAACCTATAAAGGAGCAGAACATATAAATCAATTAAATATATTGTTGGAACTTTGTATTTTTTTCCAACCGATTAAAATAATTACAGGTGTATTATTAAAAGAGTATTACAAAAATATAATATTTTTGAAGTGAAAACTTCTTCAGCGGCGTTGCGCAATTTTTTTGGAATAGGTAAAAACTTCTAAACTCGCGTCATAACACGTGACCTGAAATATCGTAAGACGGCGCAGGGCGCTTGCGCGAATAAGGTGGCGCAGGGCGCTTACGCGAATGTTCGTGTTTTCATGTTTGTGTACGATGGCGCAATAAATGAATATTGTATTCTACCACATAAATGATAGTATTTTCATACTGATAAAGCAATTCGTGCAAAATTATTCCCTAACCATTCCAAAATATCAAAAATGCGCAACGTTAAAATTCAAGTTTTCACTTCTGCCGGCACTCCCGGAGTGCAACCCGTCGTTATTTTACTGCCATAACTAGTAAGCTTTAGTCTAAAATTTAATTTAAAAGAGCCTATTTATAGGACTCCACCATCTTAAATCTAAGATGCGAAGAATAACAATATAAATGTTTTCACTCACGTCAGGTTGTTCTGGGGGCAAGTCTTTTGTCTCGGTCTGTGCACTGGACGTTGAAGATATTTCTTCATCTTGTTCTTGTTTCTTTTGTCTCTTATTCGGCAGTGGCCTTTGTTTCTTTTCCTTAAAATAAAAGCATTATATCACTTAATTATTTACGTGATACCCATTTTGCAAAAAAAAAAAATTTGCAACTGCACTAACTAATTTTCCGGGTAGTATTGATAATCACGGTAGGTATGTGACGACACCATTTCGACTATTGGAAGTCTTGTAAAACATTTTGCCTGGTTTGGGTAATAAGTTTCACACTTTATTTTGGAACGTCAATCTTCGCCATCATGTTCAGAACTAGAGCAAGCCAGTAACATTATGCAGGAGGCTTAACATTTGCAGTTTACAAACACACAGTTAACATCTTTGGTGTCTACGTATTGGCATTAAGAAATACGTCTGATCGCCTTCCTTTATAATTAAAAATTTAATATTATAAGATAGCATGAAAGAACATTGTAATATCAAACCTCTTCTTCTTCTTCATCATCCTTTTGTTCTGTTTCCTCATTTAGTTTCTCTTCTTCTGTTTCTTTTACTGGTGCCGGTGATGGTTCTTTCTGTGCATTTGGATCCTCCTGTGTATATAAAGGTGTTTTTTTTAACCAATCCGTACACATGAATCAATTTCCTTTCTTTTTCATAAAGGTTTTATTACGTCTAACACTCGCGTTTAGCTAGTGATTTACACATGACGCCCGTCATTATTTTTTAAATTATTTTTACATTATTACAAAAAAAATATGTGAGTGTGTACAGTGTGATTGTGCATAGTGTCCGTGTGTACAGTGTGAGTGTCCACAGTGTCCATGTGTGTAGTGTGAGTGTGCATAGTGTCCGTGTGTACAGTGTGATTGTGCACAGTGTCCGTGTGTGTAGTGAGAGTGTGCACAGTGTCCGTGTGTACAGTGTGAGTGTGCACAGCGTACTCACAGCGAGCACGGCGGTGTGCTGTCCGCCGGCGGTGACGGCGACCGGATGCCGAGACTCCACGACGGCGATGGCGGGCTCGTTGGCGTCGCTCGTATTCCCGGTACCCAACTGTCCCTCGCTACCCATGCCCCACGCGTATATTTCACCTAAGATAATAACAAACGTTTAGGACCAATGTACAAGCCTTCCATTAAATACATGAGCTGTTTTACTTTTAGTCTCGACACATTCCTTTCCATTTACGAAATTTGGTGCAACTATTCGTCCCCTGGATATTTCTTTAAGGATGTTAAACTTTTAAATAATGCTACACCGGAACTAATAAATGCGTCGGGATTTAACTCTTAAATATTTCTCAGTGAATTCAATTTCAGTGAAAAGATTCCATTGTTTTGAATCTATACAACAGTAAATATTTCACTTAAGTTAAAATGAAATACATAGTCAAATTGTAAATATCAAAATCTGTTTGTTTATGTAATCCTGAATCATGCCCCAATTTCTGTGCCCATTGTGATAAAATTCGGTTACCATTGCTTAATGTATACTATAATTGGTACACTATAAGTTATAATCCATATCTTGCAATCAAAATTATTATAACCATATCTAGTTAAAACATATTTATTATAATCACATCTAGCTAAAAAAATATTTAGTATAACTATGGTGGTAGTTCTGCTCTTCACTAACTAAACTTATTTTATATCGATGCTATCTCTACATTTTTTAACACGGATTAATCGGGACTTTTTTTCCTTAGGGTAAGAATTTCCAGCCGCCTTGAGACACCAAAAGTGGTAACGGTGCGTTACCGACGTTTAATCAATGTTTTCCGAAGAATAGAAAAAAGATGCAACACTTTAGATATGCCAGATTAGTCAGGACATGTCAACTTGTGACTTTTTGGAGTAATGGGTTAAAACTCTAGCAATGACATGTACAAATTAATTTGGCAGTACTAAACGTGTTTTGTCTCTTTCTATTAGTATCGTTTTGTAGGTGCCCCCAAAAAATTGCAACATATATCTCGTCAAAAACATATCTAGTTTGAGACGTATTCAATTTAAACGTAAATGTGGTAATACCTGAATCCGAGACTGCAAAGGAATTGCTTGTCCCCGCGGCAATACTTATACACTTCTTGTTTTGAAGTTTTGGTATTTGTTCTGGTGTTTCTGCGTCTCCTGTTCTATCGCCTAAACCCAATCTGTAAAAAAACAAGTCAGTAAGAAATTATTAACGATAAGTATTAATTCACAGAAGACTTACTCTCAAACGTAACGCAAGCAATATTAGAAAATACTACATTTATGAGCTCATACTTCGTCGATGCTAAGATATTGAAAGCTACTCGACGATTTAATGGTTGTCAACTTGGTTTTGAGCTTAAGTATTTTGATATTTATTGATTTTACATTATCATTATAATGTTGATTGGTAATCAAGCAGACAAATTTCCGTCTGCCCACTGCCTCAGTATTATAAATCTTTGTTAGTCACTTTATTAACTTCACCACTGGCCACAGATGTCTAGTGCCAGTGTATGTCTACCAGTGAGTTGACCCACCTGCCGTATTCACACCTGCCCACTGCCCACACGGCCCCGGTGTTGTCCAGCGCCAGCGTGTGGTGTTGTCCGGGCGCGAGGCGGCGCCACTCCCGCGACGGGAAGGCGTCACACTCGACGGGGGAGTAGAGAGCGCCGCGCTTCGACGATCCAGATACACCTGAACAAATCTCCTATTATCAATCAATTCAAATATAGACAAAAACAAATGTTAATAAAAAAAAGAAAAAGTATCTTCACGCCCATATCCCCGAAGAGGTAGGCAGAGGCACAACCAGGGCAACCACGACTAGCGGAAGACACTAAGTCCCACAATGTGATAGGTGGCAAGTCTATCGACAACTGGGCACGTAACCAATCCCGAGCAACATTTTTTTTACTAGAAAATTGGAAAAACCTAATTTTCTTTTTGTTGCCCGACCCGGGATTCGAACCCGGGACCTCATGCAGTCAAGTCCAACAAATAAAATAGTTTATTATATTTTAACCGACTTCAATCGCATGTTCAGGCTCTGGTGACATCATGACTCGTAATACGCACGACTTAGTGTGACAACAAGTGAAGTATTTGTGTGGACTATTTTTAATGAATGTTTAGAGAAGTAAATGTTAATTTGGGAATATTACGTAATATGGGACGTAAATTACCTATATTAAAATTTGAATGGTCCTTTAGAAGTAGCGCTTGCAAAAAAGAATGCCTTTAAGTAACCTGATGGGACATCATATAAATGAATCTCACTGAATCATACTTGGTTGCTGAGTTATGTTGGTAAGAGAGTATAAGAGTCTGCCAGCTACTCTACCCTCTAGACCGGAACATGATACTGTCATTGTGGTGGCAGGAACATGTGAGGTGGTGGATCCCTACCCGGTCCAGTTTCTGCACAGCACTCTAGCAAAAGTGGATTTGTTTGTAAATAGCATGTTTAACCTTTACTCGCCTTTTACGAGCTATCTGCCAAGAAGATAGCCTATTGTATATAAGAGACCTGGCCCAACACGGGGTACACCTAAAAGACTTAGGTATGTTTGGTGGGGGAAGATCCAACATTAATGAGGTGTGATAATAAGACTGGGTTACTTACCCTTTTGACACCTACAATTTTGTTGCCAATATTTAGTCCTTAGACTAGATGCAAGTTCCTGCAGAAGGTTATCGTCAGATATCCTAGCAATACAACATAAATCAGGTATCTCCTCACCAAGTTGTCCATAGTTGTTGAGTCCCCATGCTAGTAAATGTTCTCCTGCAGCGTCCAACACGAAAGTAGCGTGGTATCCCGCCCAGATGCGGGACGCTCCCGTTTTGAGGGTTACCTTAGACGGTACCAGCAACGCACCTGATGATCATACATAACATATATAATAACTGAAAATAATGAATTAAAATTAGGCATTTGTGATAGCATTTTATGTCAACAAGCTTTTACTTGTAACTAATGAAATTATGTGGAAAAATACGGTGGAACTTTATTAATAAATTTTGAAAGATCTTTTTAACCAATTGAGGTTTTTAGCACACATGCTACAGAGACTATGATGATGAAGGTGGAAGGTAGGAATTCCTAAAATACCTAATATCATCCCCACATGTTATAAGTTTGATGTGTCTGTCTGTCTGTGGCATCATAGCTCCTTAGAGCTGATTTTTTTTTTATTTGAAGCTGATGGGATTGAGTTGATAGAACCATCATGGAAATGTAGAAAACATTGTGTTTTTGAATTTTTATGTTTATTTGATGTATTGACAAGTACTTCCCAAGCTTAGTATTGGGGTAATCTTAACAAATAAATTCAGATCAATATAAAAACAATTTTATGTTAGGTAACACAAAATATGGCGTCATTTAGTAAATCTTTTGAATCTAAAAGGGCCAAGACGGTGAAATAAAAGCCACATCAGTTTTTAAGTCATTGCAACCGTTGGTCCCTCAAAGAAGTTTAAATATTTCTATAAACTTTAGGTAATGATGTTGATACATACTGAATCCTTGCCTAGCGTCTCGTGAAGCAGACCGCTGTGCCAGCCGTCCTAACTGTCCCTGCTCTCCGCACCCCATTGTGTACACACTGCCCGACGACTAGACAAATTATCATATTATGAATATGTGAAGCAAAAACTTTCGACCCCTTTTTATGAAAATGTGCATACAGAGGAGTATGAAATTTGCCATAAATATATTTTATGTGTAAGAGAAGAGCATTACGCTAATATTTTTCAATAACAATGCTTTTAAAGTGCATTAAATCAATAAATAAAACATTACCCACACTACCTTGCATTTGACACACACACACAAACAAATTAGCAACAAGTTAGTCATTCAAAAAAAAAAAAATAACAATAAAAGATCACAGATGGAGCACAAACTATATCAATAATGTTTGGAAATTAAGTAGTTGGTCTTGATAAATGAAGATGGTGTTCTTATCAAAAAAGATAATTAACAATAGAATCTCAATAATGTTTGAACATTAACTTTTAGTATTTTATATTGAATAACTTATAATTAAAATTTATTATAATTATAAGTTATTCAATAATAATAATTCGAATTTCGACCAATGGTTTATTATTTCGACCACTAGTATTTATTAATACTTATCTCAAAAATACTACAAGTTTATTCCTTTTGTCGTTACTTATCCTGAACAAGTTATGCTAAAATTAAAATTCCTTAATTACAATAATATATAATACATATCTTAATACTCAAGCCGTAACCCTAGGAGAGCCAGATAACTTTAAAATAAAGCTGTAGACAACTGACAGTATACATTTATTTGTATAGCCAGATACGAAGAGTAAATATCATAAACTAGCTGTTTCTAAGCGATTTTGTCGATGTAGAATAGATTTTTACACAAACTTTCAACCCTTATTTTAGTCCTTGTTCAATTTTGACAAAAAATAAGACTGTGTTTCAACTTGGGTCTTTACCTTTATGCATATCAAATAAGTCCAGCGGTTTAACTGTGCCAACATAACTGAAAGACAGAATTTTTGATAAAACATGAGCACCTTCAAGTGTCAAGAGTTACTAACTGGTAACCTTTTGGGTCCCCTCAGGTGAACATTGTTATTTCCAAGAAACCCAGGCGACATTATTTATCGACAGCTAGATTTAGAGCCAATAACCTCATCTAATATATTATAAAATTCTCGTGTCACAGTTTTCGTTGCCACACTCCTCCGAAACGGCTTGACCGATTTTGATGAAATTTTTTGTGCTTATCCGGCATCTATGAGAATCGGCCAACATCTATTTTTCATCCCCCTAAATGTTAAGGGTGGTGCACCTCTAAATTTTTTTTTTGCTATTTTCAGACAACATTTTTTGTTTTTGTTTTTTTATGATACAGCATATAAAAGTACATACAACCCTAAATTTTCCCCCTTTTATCACCAACCCCTATTTTTTAATGGTCATTTTTTATCCCGGGTCGATAACTGATCAATCGTCATTTAATTAGTTATATGGCAAAACAACGTTTGGCGGGTCAGCTAGTTATCAATAAAATTGGGACACTGTATATATGTATGTATGAGTATCGTCAAAAATGCGTTTTGTATGTAGACAAATAGAAGTATATTAAAGGGATCTTATTAAACTTTTTGTTATGTTTACTTACACTGAGCACAGCAAGATGATCACCACCAGAAGCAATGCCCACAGCGGTCTCAGGCAGCAGTAATCTATATGGTTCTCGACATGGTTTGCCTTCCCTGCCGCGAACCACCAAACCCATTGACCCATGTGAGTCCCGGAACGATCCCCATGCCATCACCTGTCGAATATATAAAATAAAGTGTTTTTTTTTTAAATCATCTGTTAAAAAAAGATGAAAAAAAAAGAAAAAAAAAGATGTTTTAAAAAAATCTTTTTTTTAAAACATCTTTATATAGGACAGAATATGAGTGTAAAAGAGGGCATAAGTTTAAACATGTGTGTGGAATTGAGTGTAGTGATTATGAATGACAGCTTACATTCCCATCGTCCAGCAACGCGGCTGAATGGGAGTCGCCGGCGGAGAGCATGACGGCGGGGCGCGGGAGACTGACGAGGGCGGGTTTGCCTTCATCTCCCTCTCCTGACGTGTTGCGACCTAACGCGCCTTCGTCGTTGCAACCCCAAGTCCATACCTGGTACAACATCAAAGTCATCAGCTGATACCAACAATAGCTATGTGAAAATTTCAAGCTAAAGTTGCAGGTGCTGCACTTGCAACTTTCAACTTTAGCTTGAAGTTGAAGGGAGCTAAATGTTACAAATTAGCCTAATAACTTACATAACTTATGAATAATCTTAAACTTGTCAATCCCAATGGTGTTATAGATATGAAATATCAAACAAAGGTTTCATTTCATATATGAATGACTAAAGAATTGAAACTAATTCAATTTATTTTCATTTACATTTATTTTAATCAATAATTGAATTAAAAAAATATATTGTAAGTCTTAACTTAAGAATGCAATTTGCACCTGTAATTGGAGTAACACTTGATTTGATTTTTTTTTAATGTTTTGGCTTGATCTTTTGTTATAGTGTATACTTTATTGGTGTAACAAAAAAAACATAAAACAAGATTAGCAGAATCACTATTTTATTGAATCAGGCGTTACTTTGCGGAAATCCATTATAAAAGATGTAAAATAAGCCTTTATTTTGCTAATTCCGCGTAAGCAGTGTAACCGTTGTGGCAAATAATCCTCCAAACGACACAGAATGTGACAAGCCTAACTGACGTTCCCTTTAGGTAGGGTTGTCACATGTAAAGAACGTGACAATTTATATTGTTTCC
>NJDC01001772.1:350497-363391 GCA_002245475.1 Calephelis virginiensis | reverse complement strand
GGGAAACAATATAAATTGTCACGTTCTTTACATGTGACAACCCTACCTAAAGAACACACATGTAAAGAACGTGACAATTTATATTGTTTCCCGAGCTCTGGTCGCGGAGGTGGGTGGTGGGAACGTCAGTTAGGCTTGTCACATTCTGTGTCGTTTGGAGGATTATTTGCCACAACGGTTACACTGCTTACGCGGAATTAGCAAAATAAAGGCTTATTTTACATCTTTTAGAATCACTATTACTTTGAAGGACTTTTTGAACAATTAAGTATTAAAACAAACAAATTAAAATTATTATTAAAAAATACTCACCTTGCCGTCGCTATCCAAGGCTATGGTGTGCATGCCCCCTGCACACACATCCACCATTTTGTTTGGTAGTGATGCCACATGCTTGAATCTAAAATTTATCACAAATTAAAAAAAAAATCTCAAATGTGGCGCCACCTTACGACAAATACAAAGGATAGTTGCAATGGTTTGTAGTCCCCATCTGGCACAGTTCAAGTCCAGTTTTAAAGATATTCAGATTTATTGCCATGGAAAATAGATTCTATTGCGAATTGTAAGGCATTAGGACTTGTTTTTACTAACTCATTGGTAAGAGAAAAAAATATATGATGAAATTCATGTTTGGATTTTTTAAATATGCAAGTGTATAGTGTATACATAATATATCAATATAAGCATGGTCATTGAATATAAAATTTGTTATATTTTAATTTTTACTTAAGATTTACAACATTGAGATGTTTAATAAATCAGCACTCTAAGCTTTAAGCTTGACCATTGCATGGCTTGCTTTTGATTCTCAATAAACAATTTAGATGCAGTCATAAACTGAGATATATTTTTGATTCCTGGTATTAATTAAAGAGCTTTTTAATTAAGTATAATGCCTCATTGGCCATAAGGTTAGCATACAAACTTAATTCTACCAATCAAAAGCCAGTAGCAAAACTTTGATTAAAAACATCACAATTTGACATGTCTAAAACGTTCCATCTCTTTCGTTTTTCTTTCATTAGAAAAAGACCATGCATCTAAAATCAGTTTAGTCTGTGAACAGCAGAATCACCACCAATTTACCCTCAACGTAAGCATTTGATTTGTTTCCATTGGGGTTTGATTAAATTGATATAATTTGGCCAGACTTTAATTTATGAACCTGAACAATTACAACACATAGCTATGATTTATTATTAGTATTTGAGTATGGGTCACACAATCCCAAGGATCACTGTGAGCTTGACAGTTCTATTGTGATTACACCTCTTATTTAATAAGCTTACATAAGTTCCACTAGGCCAACATCCACAACAGCCAAAGTGTCTACAAACTGTACAATGAACTTGGGATTTATCAGTTTAATATCCTGGGGATTTATTATGTGTCCACCCAGGAGTCTACTTCTTGTTTCGTTAAGGCTCAGGTCCTGGTTACAACACTGCAGACAAACTGGTTAGAAGGTGACCCTTCTAACCAGTTTGTCTGCAGATTAATTTTCCTTGAGACTTGAGATTAATTTTCCAGGAACCCATGCAAAAGTTACTTTGCTGTTTTCTTGAAGCTTATTTAAGACTTGAGCACATTCTGCTTCAGTTATAGTGCATGCGCAAACCTGAGAATGTGTAGCAATTAAAGCTCACTTTGCTGGCGCATACTGATTCATTGCTATTTCATGCGTTTTATATACAAAATGCCTAAAGATAAGATTTGAATAATAAAATTTAGCGAAAATTACCAAACATATTAAGTATTGTGGGATTAAAAGCAAAATTATAGTGCAAATATATTAAAAAAAACTGACAATTTGAAAAACATATTTAGATCTTTATATTCATTGGAATGAAGTTCCTTATTTGTGAAAGGGGGCTAGACGAAAAAAATTCTCACGAAAACTTGTCGCAACACTTTTTGCTATAGTAAGCAGTCTCTCTCTATAAGAGATAGAGAGAACTTTGTACCATCCGGGTGTCCCTTGACACCTCTCAACCTTTTTTAAAATTTACAAATTATAGATTTAGCTATATTCAAGACTTTTAAAGATAGCATTTTACACAAGACAAGCTGAAAATTTACATGTAAAATGAAGATGAAAGTGTCATTTTAGCCAATTAAGGCTTTTTACTAAATAAGGCCAAATAATGTATAATTCTACGTATTGGTGAATGTAGTAATTTTAAGTAATTTTAAATATGAAAGTTTAGTAATACTAATTTCCAAACGTTTTATAAAGTATTTAACCATCTTAGAAAAAGGAGGTTATAGGACTATATTATATTTTTTATTGTCAGACTTGGATCATAAAAATGCGCAATCTTACTTAGTGGTCTCCATAACATCCTCCCCAAGACCAAGCTGTCCCACATCTCCTTGCCCACATGTTAGAATGCAGCACTTCTTCTTTGGAGCACTTGGTATTTCCAACTGTATTGCTGTGGATATGTCATTAGTTAGTGTTACTGGATACATTTTGTAAATCAACTTATACATTTTGGAGTTAGGGTAGCTCTGTTCTATAGTGGAATAATGTATATTAAGTCAGTAGTCAGTCAGGCTAGGTGGTGTAGACCTGGCAATGACTAATACAGATTTTACAACACCCTTTCTTGCTGAATCAATGCTCACCATTGTTTTGTCACAGTTTGGGAATAAATGAAATTGTGAACTTACAAATTTTAATTGCTTAAAAACTCGGCACTAGCTTGGCAATGCATGATATATTGAGTGTCTATTTATTATCAATTGGAAAAGTAATTTATTATGCAATAATATTTAGGTGTTTAAAAAAAATCTTAGTTGAAAATATTTGAAGTAATCTCAGTGATTCATGGGAAAGGTTCATATGCAGTGTGATTCGCGTTAAAGTGCAACCCCGAAAATGGGTGGAAGTAGAATAGGGAAGAAAGTAGATTTGTTTAATTAGAAATTTGAGTTGATTGAAAAAAAACAGTAAAAAAAGTAATTTATTTTACAAGAATGAAAAAAAAATAAGTATTTAAAGCCATTTTTGTATGTTTTTTTATTTTATCCTCATTGCTTAATACTTGGCATTGATTTGCCGATTATTTCATCAAAATTGGCTAGCTAGTTCTGGACGAATAAATTTATTTGTACGTAGAGGTCAAAATTCAGGAAACAAATGTTCGGTGGCGGATACAAAATTAGGTTTTTGTTTTAGAAATTTTTTAGGCCCATTTTAGTCGATAGTTTTCAAACTAATTTCACCCATTTTCGGGGTTGCACTTAAACGCGAGTCAACCTGTATATTATTCAGTGAATAATTATTCAAAATAATACAAACACATAACACTGTAGTAGCTTAAGTAAAAAAAAGTATCTTCACGCCCATATCCCCGAAGAGGTAGGCAGGGGTACAACCAAGGCACCCACGACTAGCCGGAAGACACGAAGTCCCACAATATGATAGGTGGCAAACCTATCGCTAACCGGGCACATTTCCAATCCCGACCAACATTATTTATTATTAGAAAATTTGAAAAATCCAATTTTCTTTTTGTTGGCCGACCCGGAATAGTAGCTTAAGTATTAAAATGAAATATTAATACTTCTTATAAATCTACCAATTGGTGAATGCTTTAAGCCTTCAAGTTTTTGTACTAATTAGTAAAATATGTTTTAAAAAATAAACAATAATTAAATTTAACTAACTGACTTTCTATACATATGATACATCATAACTTGTTTCATGTGAATAGACAGCAAACATAGGGCAAGTCTGCTGTGCCTTTCGACTAAAACATAACACTGTCATGATAGCGACAGGCAAGGGGAATGTGGAGGATCAGAACAAGTTGCAACAAGGTATTCTACTACCAATGGTCTTGTTAGAAATTAATAGTTTAACATTTACTTGACTATAACAAGCCTGGCAGGCTGTTCTGACAGGAGACCCAGACCTACACAACCATGTGTAAAAAAACTTTTGACATCCATGGATTATTTACCCAACAATCTGAGTTGGCAATTATAGTAAAGAATCAACAGTTTTATTAAATTAATCTTCTATGAGCCAGGTTACAGAAATATTTTCCAAGTTTCTATTTAAAGGCTAGCAAAAATTTTGATAGGCTAGCTGAATGTTTGTGTTATTGTGTCGAAATTAATAAGAACAGAGCAGCATTTAATTAATTTAAGGCTAGAAGCAATATTTGCATTGTTTATAGACTGGCAACAATTTGCCTTAGCATAAATCCACACAAAACTAGGTGAAATAAAAAAAAACATAGGTATCTATGTAAGTTTATCTTTAAGAGAGATAAGAAATTATCATCATACATATTTTTTTTTACATCTTTTGGCTATCATTAACTCTCAAAACTTATTTATTGCTATCTTATACACCATTACAATTTAATTATTTATGTATGCCAGTAATTTTCCCTACCTTATCTAACATAGGCATAATTATTTTGAATGCCGACTGTTATTTTTACATAACTAAAGTACATTTATGTGTACAGCATTTAGCTTTATAAAAATTGACCTTGCAAAATAAATAATATCATTGTTACGTATAAAAAACGGTAGGTAATGATATCATAAAACAATCATAAGTATTAAGTCTACGAAAGTTAACCTAAAAATTAATATAACATCTTAGTTAATTACAGGCTATAATATAGGTCGCATCGAATATTAACCTGTTTTTCGTATAGTTAATGATAAAGAGAGTGAAAATACTCTAAAATAAAGTTTATGTAAAATGCATCACAGAAGTATGCATTTCCCGCCATCATGATTTGACAGGTCATTGACGTCGATAAATAAAGAAAACAACAGCTATATTTTTTTCATGTTCTTACCTCCTCGTTTTTTCTTGTTTTTCGGCCCAGTAGATGCTGTAGTGGAGGAAGATTTAGATGCTGACCTCTTAACTCCACGCGCCGCCGGCATTTTGTCTGCAATATTGTAATAGACGCGTCAGTAAACACTGAGCGTGAGCGCGGCAAATATTTAATGCTTGGTGATTTTGTACTGATGACGTTTTTTATGCTTTTGTAATCGCATTAGCGTTTCATTTCCACATCAATTATCTCTACACTTATAACAAGGCTACGACCTCATAGAATTATGAAAACGCAGATAGGTTATATTATTTGTATATCACTACACCAGGGACAAACATTGCGTTTACGTCAGATTATGTTGCGAAGTATTACTATGTTACTTACTGGTTTAAATAAATATAAATATATAAATCCAAATAGCGGCTGAAATACTGAAACTTCGATTTACTAGATGACGTACCTATTACTTCAAAATTACAACAGACTACAGAGAAAAAATCCCGTGCATTTCTGCACGCTACGCTTTGAGTTTGGCTTGAGATCAGTGTTACTAGACTTTGCGCTACAAAAATTACACAATTTACAATTATTTTTTTTAAATTGTACATTGAACATTATTTCTTACTTTTTAACATGTTTAAATTATAACATAAATAAGTATTTAAATCAAAGTTTAACAAGTATGAAAACACCAATTAGAAAGTTCTTCTCAATCAATCTTCTCATCAAATGCTTGTTGATATTTATTTTAGTATAGGTTATGTCAAACAGTACATTTTTTTGTGCGTACAATTAACAACATAGCAAATGTAAAAGCTTTTGGAGTAGTTTTGTTATATGACTGTTGCTATGCAAATTATACACCTAGACCAAAACCGTAAATTGCTACATTAATTATAGCTATAGTAGATTAGGTATAGTAATTAGAGAGTATATAATATTTTCTGTGGCCATGCAGATATAAATTGTCTAGTTTACAAATATTTTTAATATAGATAAGTTTATTTTACAAATACTTTTTAATTTATAAAATACCATGACATATAGTTGTGTATTAAATTATTGTGCTATAATTTTTCAGGATCAGGCTATACTAAAAAAAACACAAAGGAGAATGGCGAAATTCCATATATGTGGGACCTAAAAAACAGTTTAGTACGTCATTAAAATGTACGTGTGGTTAAAAATGGATTTAAAGTAAACAGAACAGTGTATAGAAACCTGGGCGAAAAAAATCAGACAACAATTTTAATAAGCCTGGTTGATGGATTCTGTATCCTGTACAGATTAAATCGTGTTATTGTACACGACATCGTACGTGAGATTTTATTAAACCCCTCCCCCGCCCCCTATCTCGTGTGAGATTTTTCGAAATGTAGGTTTCTTATTTAAATGTATTGGATTTTTACAGCAAAGGCCTTTAGGTTCAAACGATACTATTGGAACCAACATGCCCGTATGTTTTCAGAAAAAAACATCTGCTCCTTCAACTTCGTTCCGGTTGAATCGGTAAGCAGTGTCGTATTAAAAATGGAGCAAATGACTTTCGGTCATGCTCTTTAAAGTCCGAAATTGTCAAATGTCCATCAACCCCCTTATTGGTCCGGGCTTCTTTGCAGAATAGACCATCTGCTTTCGTGCCAGGCAGCGTGTAAAAGGCGAGCATAGGTATTGGCAACAAAGCTTTGCCTAATTCTGCCGTTATAACGTTAGTGCTTGCCGTTGACGTGTTCCGGTTGGAACATAAGGTACACTCGCTTTTACATGAGGTCTAACCTCGTAAAGTTAGGTTGGCAACGCAACACTCTCTCCAACGTAAAATTAGGTGAGATTTGAATCGATCCCCTCCCCCCCTTAAACATCTCACTTAATTTGTGGACGCCCCCTGAGGTCCTATAAAAGATAGATGCTTTAATAATTTGCTCAGACTGGAATTTTCCGGTTTGTAAATTCATGTCACCATATCATAAGTATTGGCTATTGAAGAGCTCCGTTTAAGTGCAGACGATACAGTTGCCGGTATATGTACTTTCTCATGCAAAAGGTTTAACATCCCAGATTCAGGTTGAGGTTAGATGTCTATACGTGACCTTTGTTGCTTACCATCAAGGTAAGGTACAGGACACAGGCCCTGTATTCGCGTCTCCACAGGGTAATAGTAACCACAACATAATGCGTAATAGCGAGTTTCGGTGCTCCAACCTTCTATTTTCTGCAATATATTATCTATGTGTGATAGGAAGTGTCTACTTTTATGTGATGCACGCAACTTCATGCAAGAATAAGTGGGTGGTTGTCAACTAACGTATTCTCCGGAAGAGTCTGATTTTACCAAACTTAACGATATCCAATAACATATTGTTGGTGGCATTGGTAGAGTATGAAATGTTATATTTTGATGTCAGTTATTCCTCTATTTCGGATTTTCTATTAATAAAGTTTGGAGATTTGCTAATTTGGTCAAAATGACATCTAGCGCTATCCATGATTCGACAGACGGGTTCATGCTAGTTAGGTATTAATTTATCCAAACACCCACTTTTGACATCACGGACATTTAAAAAATAAGCTAGATTTTAAGTAAGTACTCTAATGATTCAAAGAACGTTAACTAGATCAATCTTAGTTTAATATTTTCAAAGATAAGTAAGAAAACGTTTTAACTCATAAATTAAAAAAAAACAGGTTCAGACTTAAGTAGGACTTAGATAATGTAAACTATAATGTAAAAGTGAATGCAACACAATCCAAAAAAATGTTGCGTAATTAGTTGTATGTGTACAAAGCTAGCAACCCAATATGACTTTAACAATAGAATAGGTACCACAGATGTGATTAACTATGCCAAAGACAATATAGGTGCCTACCTAATCTCTGCTTAATGATAGTCAAATCTGCCTCAGCGCAGACTTTATTTTATTCTTCAACGTGATAAGTTTTATATTTTATTTCAACTCGTGGTCAATGCAACGGCCAATTTCAATAATTATTTATCTAGCCCTATATAGAAATGCGCTATTATTATTATTTATTTTACATATTATATAATTGAAATCTTTGGTAAGTGGTTTTGTATCGTTTATATACAAGACGTTTTTGTAGTTTATAATCATCAATAAGTTAATCTCTCTCTAGCGTCATAACTTTTGAACAAGTGGACCAATTTTATTGCAGATTTTTGTTATTTAAAAGCTGACTTGATGGAGATGGTTTCTAAGATTCTTTCTACATTACATTATTTTTAATTTTAGAATCCATTACGTGAAAAGACTAGGTAGTAAGTACAGTAAACATGAAAAGTTTGTGAATATACGAGTTGGTATTTCGTTGATTTATCATTTTTAAAGTTGTGTGTACACTTTAATTTCTACTTGTGTCAGTCTCAAATAAATGTTGAAAAAAATATCTATTTTAAGAGGTACCTAAATAACACCAAACAATAGGTACATCCCACCCAACCGCCACTGCGAGCAGACGCGTGCAACCACAGCGTTTCACAGCCTTTGTCAAGGCCTTTGTGACTTGCCCACTGCCGTAGTGAGACTCTATTATTTAATAGGAACGATTAAAAGTATTATTATAGATCATAAAGCCAACAAAAGTCTGCCCTCCGTCATCTAAAGTTCCTGCCGTTCGCGGTCGCAGCTGCTGTGCAAGCTGCTTGAAGCAAGACCGTCGAAAAGAGAAAAACGTACGTAAGGTTCTACACCAACACACACAATGTAGGGCTGTGCAGGTACACACCCCTGTTGCCACTAACTACATATAAAGTTATAAATATATAAAGTTCCACGCCGTGTAGGTCGTTTCCCCCCCTACTACCAGGGGGAGTTTGTATACTTTACCGTCCGTCCCACTTGTCGGGGGTCCACTATGGAACCTCGAAGATTAACTCCGATGAAGCGGTTCCTCAGAGAACGTCATCCTGACATCCTCGAGGAGTAGCAAGTCTATTCCTTCCCCACCCCACCCACATCTCACGCCGCGGACGCGTCGATGCCTGCCTTCGGGTGGCCGGCCGCCGTCCCGGCTTTAGTCTCGCGCGCGTCGATACCCCGTCGGACATAGTCTCACGTCTGTCGACTTCCGCCCCGCCTGCCGTGGTCTCGCTTGCGTCGGTAACCGCTCAGCCGGCCGCAGTCTCGTGTGCGTTGGTACCTACGCGTCCCCCCGGCAACGCCTCGCCCTCTTCTCGGGCCGTCTCTCCGTCCGCCGTTAAAAGGCAGGCCGTGGCCGCCATTCAGGCACAACCTAGTCCAACGACCGCCACCTCTCAGGCGGCAGTCGATCCCCAGAGCGACGTCGAGATGATACTTCCGCACTCCAAAATCCCTCCTCTGTTCGTCCACGACAAGTCGTTGTAGAACGAACTCTCCAAAACGCTTCACGCCAAAAATATTTCATACACCCACGTTAGTTCCATAAGCAAGGGTATCAAAGTAGTCATGTCGACCACCACGGATCACCGCCGCTTCACGTCTCTCCTAAGATATCGTAATATCAGTTTTCATACGTACGCAACGGCCGACGAACACGAGATGCGCGTAGTCATTTGCGGACTACCAAAAGAACTTCCGATCGTCGAAATAGAAAACGACCTACTATCCAAAAACCTCCCAGTCCGGCATGTACATTGCATGTACAAGATGCGAAACAGGAAACAGTACGACATGGTGCTTGTCGTGCTAGATAATAGGGAATCGGGTAAGGCGATTCACCACCTGACATCCGTTCTTGGCCTGTCCGGCCTAACCATAGAGAAAGCGCACTCTAGCGGTATCCTCGGACAGTGCCATAACTGTCAACATTACGGACACTTGGCCCGTTTTTGTAATGCCCGTCCTAGGTGCGTCAAGTGCCTCGGTGACCACGGTACTGAAAATTGCTCCCGTCCCAAGCGGGACCAACTGAGTTCGGCCCTTCCGGCCGAGCCGGTCAGCTGCGTCAACTGCGAGGCCGAGGGTCATCCAGCGAACAATCGCGGATGCCCCAAAGCCCCACAGTGACGCAGGCGCAGGCCTCACCCGGGACTTGCGCACAGCAACAGGTAGGCCAAGGCACCTAAGGCCATCGTTCGACGTCAAGCAAGCCGAGTCCTCTCTTAGAGATGCCGGCATTACCGTCACTCTTCCCACCACCGCCGCCACTAACCAACGCTTCGTTTAAGCCCCCGAGCTTGATGAAACCAGTGGCAAAGTCTACCCCCCTGCCCCACAAGGCAACTCCTCTGCCTCCCAGGGCAGCACGCACCCTGGCTCCTAAGGCCACCCCACCACCAAAATCTTCTTCTCTTCGCAGGGTGATTTCAAGGCCGATCTGGCTCTAATTACAGAGCTCGCGAACGCGATCGACCCGGACGAAGTATCGGACTTCGCCCGGGAACTTAAGGTGACGCCACCGGAGCGTCACATATTCTCAATAGCAAGGCACTCTGCCTTGATTAAATCGATTAGACGTTTTTTCCCAAATCCATAACTTAAATGGATAGGACAACCGGACGAGTGAAACCCTACTCTCTGACAATAGTGTCGTATAACGCGAACGGCTAATGTCGGCAAAAAGATGAAGTACGGGAGTTTGTAAAAATATATACCATAGACATACTCCTAGTATAAGAGACTTTCCTTGAACCTTGTAAGCGTGATCCCAAAATCACGAATTACAATCTTATTAGGAACTATAGAATAGGTTACATAGACGGCACCTTAATCTATAATAAGAGATGTTTACAAATAGTCCTTCGCAGCTGGAGAACCTAGACACCTCTAGTATGTCAGGTGGGTATGACTGGACACAAGTCCATCATACTAGCATCAGCCTACAAACAACGGCCTCGCACTGGACAGACTTACGGATAGGTTAGACCTCACTCTGATAGCTCTCTCTCTGAGCCTACCAGATATCCTTTCATAATTGAGGATCATAGTATCCAGCACAGTCCCAGTACGATAGATTTAGTACTGCCCCGCGGCGTATCTCTACAGGTTCACTCCGTAGAAGTGCTATACTAAACTAGACTCCGATCACAGGCCCGTAGTATTCAAACTAAAGCCCGACGATCCCTCACTATTTGTAACCAAAACCAAACAGGTTGTAGACTGGCAAAAACTCGACACAAAAACCCAGTCTCTACAATCTGAGTTCCTCGATCAAATTCCTGACTTAATAAACACAGTCGAGGAAGCTAAGTCCGCCACTAGTCCACTAACTAGACACGCCCTGATCGTAGTAGATTCATCCTCTAATACTGTCCCGGATGTATATAAAGATAGATTAGCCCTCCCTGACGACATTAGGAACCTAATTAGATGTAAAAATGCCGCGAAACGGCGTTACGTTCGATTCCCGTCAGATGAAAACCGGCGTTCGTTACGTGAACTACAGAGATAATAGTAAGGCGGCGCGTAGCCGATCACACGAACGGACGGTGGGATAATTTTCTTAGCGAGATCTCGTCGTCTCACGTGGCCTACTGGCCACTGGAGAGAGCTCTAAAACCGATCTTTAAGTAGATTTCCCTCCTCTAGTTAGAACAAATCAATCTCTCGCGTTTGACGATGCTGACAAAGCCGAAATCCTAGCCGATAATGTTCAGTCACAGTGTACCGTTTCTACTCTGCCGGGTGACCCGGGACATATCGGCGTCGTAGATAGCGAAGTAGCACGCAGAGCAACTGAACCTCCCCAGGACGATCCGTTACCTACCACGACGACGATCACGTCGAAGTGAAAGATCTAATTAAAGATCTTCACAACAAAAAGGCTCCGGGGCCAGACGGTATCTCGAGTAGAGTAGTCAAGTATTTTCCATCCGCACTCGTATACCTACTAGTAAACATCTTCAATGTATTACCAGCAGGCAGTGCTTTTCCTGATGAGTGGAAAGAAGCTACCGTCATAGGAATACATAAACCGGGTAAACCCCGTAACGTCGCGAGTAGTTACCACCCGATCAGTCTTATTAGTTCACTCGGCAAAATATACGAGCGTCTTATCCTCGCCCGCCTTAAGACGGCCGTAGCCAAGAAACATTTGTTAATGGATGAGAAATTTATTTTCCAGGCAGCCTATTCATGTACAAATCAAGTGCTCCATCTCACGCCTGAATAGACGTTGACCCCCATACACGGGAGCCCTATTCTTCGACGTGGCCAAGGCGTTCACTGGCACAACGGCCTAATCTATAAGCTCTACGAAATGGGCGTGCCAGACAGACTAGTACTCATCATACGAGACTACTTATCAAATCGCAAATTCAGATTTTGTGTAGAAGGTACTCTATCTAGCAGTAGGCCCCTAGAGGCCGAAGTGTGGTGTTCTCACCTTTGCTGTACAGTCTGTACACGACCACCGCGCGTCCACGTAGCCCTTTTCGCGGACGACACGACTCTATATTCGTCTAACGGCATAACGGACAGTTTATAGGCAGAACCCTCCGTGGCGCGGTCACTCTCCTGGGCGACTGGCTCAGGAAGTGGCAGCTAGAAGTAAACCCCAATAAAAGTGCAGCGGTGTACTTTAATCGTGGTACTAGGCCATTAGAACGGATGAGACCCTATAGTAATCCGGGTACTATCAAAATGTTCGATAGAATAATCCCCTGGGAAAAATCAACAAAATACCTAGGGGTTACTCTAGACAATCATATGTAGTTAAAACTGCACATATCGACCAAGCGCGGGGCGTCCACACGGTCACTTAAATATGTGCCCTGCAAAATAAATTTACTTTTTAATCAAATAAACGTGAAAATTGATACAAAGTACTGTTAAAATCTACAAACTAATTAATATGTGTCTGGTGAATATAAACTTTCGCATTGTGATCAAGCAAAAATTTTAAACAAAATTAAATCTTAATATACGAGGGCCATTCAATAAATTTTTAGCCTAAGAAAAAATAAAGAAAATTTTGAGAAAGTAAAGACTTATTTTTCAACATAGTCTCCTTTCAATTCAATACACTTGGACTAGCCATGCTCCAACTTTTTTAACCCGTCAAAAAAATACGATTTCCCGAGGTCTTCAAAATAGGCCTCTGTGGCGGCGATGACCTCATCATTCGACCCAAATCTTTTGCC
>NJDC01001772.1:259082-288958 GCA_002245475.1 Calephelis virginiensis | reverse complement strand
GAGATGTAAGCTATCCTATCTTTCAAGTTGGATCAAACTGCACACGGTGTGCAAATTTGATTCAAATCGGTTAAGTAGTTTAGGAGTTCATCGCGGACAAACAACGTGACACGTAATTTATATATATAAAGATTATTGAGATTATGTCATGTGTAAGCCGATTCTAGTTTTTTTTTTACTTCCGACGTGGTATTATTCCTATCAAGTCATTATCATTGCACTACAGGTGAATATAATCTATTTTCTGTGTACTAAGAGGATAAAATATTGAAATCGATAGGTTTTTTGCAGTTTATCTGCACGTAAAAAGTATCTTCACGCCCATATTCCCGAAGAGGTAGGCAGAGGCACAACCGGGGCACTCACGACTAGCCGAAAACACTAAGTCCCACATTGTGATAGATAGCAAGCCTGTCGCCAACCGGGCACATATCTAATCCCGAGCAACATTTTTTTTGAAAATTGGAAACCCAAATTTTCTTCTTGTTGCCCGACCCGGGATTCGAACTCGGGACCTCATGCAGTCAACTCCAACACCTGTAGGGTTACTCTCAAAACTCGATTCATGCATTATTGGAAATTAGAATCGAATATCTCATTTTAGGTACTCTTGAACACAATGCTGGCGAATTATTACCATTTAGTTAATAGTAAATAGTAAATTATTTTATCCTATTCGTTGAATTTATTTGTAACTAAATGTTAATAATCCCCTAATTCTGTGTTCACAAGTACCTAAAGTGACATATACGATTCCAATTTCCAATTCGAATGATATCGAGATTCAAGAGTAACCCTACTGAACTGCTAGACCACAGAGGCGTGTACAGTTATCTGCATGTAAATTATTAATTATTAAATGTATACAAATAATATTATCGAAAAATTTGTTGTAAAGTGCAAAACTCGAGAACTACTCGATCAATTGAACTTTTCATATAAAATAATAGAATAGAAACAATTGGAATGAAATGAAAGGGAATGGAATGCAATGGAATAGAACGAAATTGAATGGAATGATATAAATCTGAATGGAATAAAAAAGAATAGAATAGAACTTTATTTCGCATAGACCATATAAAACTGTGACGCGTGATTCTAATAATTCTAAAATTTAGCACACCTATGTCCTTATTGCGGAAAGTTTGTTTGTTTGTATCTTTCTCACTTTGTTTGATATAATTTTATATTTAGAGATTTTAGGGTGCAAGAGACTCACATAGGCTAATTTTTTTACCCACATCTAAACAGATTCACGTGGTAGAGCTAGGGATGAAACGATACCACAGGGGTATCGATACTTTGCTCGATACTGGTATCTGTCGTCAAATATCGATACTAGTATCGTATCGTTTTTGGAAAACCGTAACAAGTATTGGTATTCGTTATTGAAAAGTACTAATAATATTCTAACATAAAATAATAATTTTTGAGATACTCCGGACCATGAGTGTCGCGGGTAAATTCTAGTACAACACGTCACCTTCAAAATAATTTATGAAAAAAGTCCGTTTTCTTGGTGCTGCTCAAGAAAATCAACATTTGTAAATGTCTTCCGGTTAAACTTTTTTCGGGAATAGCTTAACAAGCTTGTCAACTGCCAAGACGGCTAACTACACAAAACTAAGCCTAGGATGCGTTCAGAAACTTCAATTTAGGATAAACGTTTTTTTTTTCGATGTTAAAAGATAAACATCCATCATGTTAATTTCCATAAACCATAAAATTTACTAATATGAGTACTTTAAACCGACTAACTCGATACTTCATTTCAAAATATCGATACTAAATACTTGGTATCGGATAAAAGTATCGAGTACCTACATGGATTTACTCGTATCGTTTCATCCTTGGGTAGAGCTAAATATCTTTAATGTTCAACTCGCACATAGCCAATTATTTTATACTTTAAATATCAGCAACATGGAAAGTTATATTGCGTAGAAAAATGTAGCCGCTTTCCGATTCGGTGGTAGGTTTTAGACGCGTCAAAAGTGCCTTTTGTATGGTCTATGTAAAATAAGCGCTGACCTCAGGTTGACAACGTACCTACCTTTGGTTTTTCTAGGCGTCGTGAATTTCTTACCACCAGGAAATCCGTTCGCTTGTCCTTCTAATATCATAAAAAAAATTGGTTTCTTTGTGGAAAAGTTGCTTTACCTATTCCAGCAGTCATAACATCTGTGCTTGCAGTTGACGTGTTTCGGTTCGGAGGATAAGTTAGCCGGTAAACTTACTTTTGCTCGAGACCTATCCCGGTCTCAGGTTGGTAACGCAACATTGCCACCTTTGGTGTCTCCAGGCGGCGTGAATTTCTTACCATCAGGAAATCCGTCTGCTTGTTTGCCTTCCAATATCATAAAAATAAAACAAAAAATCTACGTATTTCCCTATCAACAAGCACAAAAACAAGGACTGAGGTTAAATTGGCAAAGTTCTTTTTTCACTGCAATGATTTAAACTCAGTAAAATAGCAAAAAATCGACTTCTATTTCAATAAATGTGTCAACTACCTACAAAAGAATGTTTTTTATATTTTCCTTGGGATTACCTAATTAGATCCAGACTTGGCGTCAATATGGCTACATCTTTTAATAAAAAAATATTTTTAAAATCGGTTCGAGAAATTGATTACTTGCATAAAAAATGTAAGAGTCGAACATGTAACATTTTTTTTGAAGATCGGTTAAAGCAGTGGTTTCGAAAGTTCACTTCTTTCATTATACGCACTGTTAAGGATTGCAGTTCTTCCTTGAGAAGTATTTACATAAAAATCCAATTCTTCTAAATTGGAAGTATTTAAAACAAGAGAGAATATCTTTTTTCAAGATCAGCAAAATTGACCTTACATCATATCCCATTTGGTGAGGCGTGTTACTATTACCAAACTATTATTATCTACTTTAAAAGTATACATATTATTTGCAATTGTACATTAAAGTACCTCACAAAGTAAATAGAAGATAGTGCTCCTCAAAATAAAAGTAATGCCGGGTATAACCCTCCGCCACGCCCTATGACATCGGATATCCGGGCAAGCAACCGCGGTCGTCAAGGTTACCCGTCTAGCCAACATGGCGGATTTGCTGCTATTATACGGCTTTACTTATATATTTTTATATCTTTAAATAATATAATAAACAATCGACTTTTGTCTTTTTTATTTGTCTAAATTTACATGTACAAAAATAATAGCCAAAATGTACGTACGCATATTTTCCCCGTGTTGGTTCGGGCTCATATGCGGAATAGACCATCTGCCTTCCCGCCAGGCAGCTCGTAAAAGGCGAGCAATCTTCTGAACGACTGGACCGAACACTGAAATATTTGTGAAAGTCCTGGCAAGGCTTAAAAGATAAGAAAATGGAATAAGCTCTGAGAAAACTAGGCAAAGGAACATTTTAATTTTTTCAATACAAACTAAGTGGGTGGGTGGCCCTACTTCCCTTGTTAACTTGCCATACTTATTTATTAGCATACAATAAACTTAGCTGACTTTGTAACATTAGTCGAGAGATACATACATACATACATATCTTCACGCCAAATCCCTTACGTTGTAGGCAGAGAGTATCGAGTGCCAGACCTCACGATCCTGACAAACCTGTCTTGCTTCCTTCACATTCATAACCCTTTTCATACAAAAACGCCGGTTTCGGAGACTCTTGACACCACCCTCGGATAATATCCGATTGTCGAGAGATATATATTTATAACTTGGAAAATTGCAAAACATGAAAAAAATCACTTCACTGCTTTACTATACCAATGGTTGTTTAATGTTCTTTCCGGGATTTTAAAGTAATTTTATATTTATACTTTGGATTTAAGAATGATAATAATAATCTTTATTTCACGCAAACCTACAAGAGGCACCTGTGACGCGTCTATACAATAATAAATCTACCACCGGATCGGAACGCGCCCTCACACTGCGAAGATCCGGCAAGAAACTCAGCGGGCTTGTCTTTTTTTCTTATTTAGAAATATGTTTACAATAATAAATGTAATGATACATAATGTTTATAAGAGATTGGCATGAGGAGCAATTAATCCCAAGCCGTTTTATCAGCTAAATATTCAGCAATGTTGTAATAACCCTTTTCATTTAATTTACACTTGACACATTTCTTAAATTTTTTAATTGGAAGTTCTTTCATATAATTGGGAAGTTTATTGTAGAACTGTATACATTGACCCATGAAAGAATGGCTTACTCTGTGGAGACGGGACACATACAGCAAGATTATTTTTATTCCTTGTATTGACATAGTGTATATCACAATTTCTTTAAAATGAACTTGAATTTCTGTGAACATACATTAAATTTTCAAAGATATACTGGGATGTTACAGTTAGAATTTTGATTTCTTTGAACTTTTCTCTCAGTGAAACTCTTGGGCCTAGGATATAAATTGCCCTTTTGGCTCTCTTTTGTATAATGTGTCGACCCTATTTATCTCTACTGAAATAATTTAATAACTTAGGTTTGTGAATAGTTCAAAAAGTCCAGTCAGGCAGACTAGGTAGTAAAAACCTGAACTGGCTCACTAGGATTATCATTCCCTAGGATCAGCCTTCCTGCTACCATAAAGTGCTCCTTGTCTATATTTGGAAATGTGTTGTGACCATAACTAATGAATGGACTTGAGGTATATACGTACATAGTACATACTCAAACACCCAGTCACTTGCAGGCAGAGTAATTTTATTGATTGCAAAGTGTCACGATTCCTTTTCTTTCTTTCTTTAAGTTTTGGCCTTCACGTTAGTATTTAGCCATTAATCAAGTAGAAATTTGCATCAAATTTTATATCAATTTCAATTCAATTCATTTTAATTAGTCATCAGTCATAAGTCGTCAGTAAGTCATGTCAGGCTCTTGGGTAAAGCGGTGGCCTTTTTACACAAGCTCATGTAACGAGATTTGGCGGCAACGAGAAAATATACGATACGCTAATTTCTTTATGATTATTTCATTTGTGCACTTTCACTGAACAAAATTGTACAAAATGCCACCAAAATTGACCAATTTCACTCAATATTAACACGAAATTCAATAATTATAAAAAAAACTTCGACCATCTTTTCTCTCGATGGCGCCAAAACTCCGTCACGATTCCTATTGACCTGACAAGCATCTCCCATATTCATCTCTTTTTTCATATCAACACATTGGTTTTCGTGACTTTTGACGCCATCTTCGGACAATTCCCGAGTGAATTGACCGTGGAATGTAAACCTAGGTCTCTTTGGATGCCACACATCCAAGTCTGCATTTGTTTTGTTTTTGCCCTTCTTTCCATTTCCATGATGATTCCATGGACCCAACGGACACCTACACTTTTTTCTAATCCTACTTTCAATTGAAGTATTAGTTTCTTAATACTAAGCGCTACAATTAGTAAGTGCGTGTAAACATTCGGAGACCAACTTGTTCATGAATAACTATAGACAGAATAGATTATATCATTGTTTTAAATATAAATTTGTGGTTCTCTCCCGCTGCGATTAATGTATTCTCGTCAGGACATCGCACAGACTGGACTGGATTATCTAGACTTACTGGTTTCTTAATGCGTTTGTTTTTATAGACTCATACGCTCATATGCTGGTGTTCTCCAAAATGACCTCCTACACTGTTTCTGCATAACAGTGACATGTTACGTAATTATAATATTCATTGCCCACCAAGCGGATAATTCTCGGGATCGAGTCGTAAAGAGGCGGAACTAACTTTTGTCTGATGTGAAGATTTTGTTGACTGGTCTCAACTGGTCAAAATCATAAGAAGGCATGAGTTAGCGTGTTCACTGCACAAAACACCTTTTCCCCATCTTCCACTTTCGAGGGCACTTCTCTGGCAGCCGCAGCCAATATTGGAATTCTTGGCGTCGATGCTAAACGTGACATCTAATTTTGGGATCATCTGGAAGTGAAGATTCCAAAAAGCTTTGTGTATTCAGTAGGGTGCAATAGTACTTCAGCCCGCTCCATACAACTTTAGAAGGCGCAAATATGGCATATGGCTGTTCTCACCTCTTGGCCCTTTTATTCGTGTTTTTTTGGCCGCATCCAGCATTTGGCAGATCGAGTTAGCGGCGACCAAAGTACCTCCAATCGGTTTGACCCTTTGGGTTTGCGTGATCCCTTAGCGTTTTCTACTGCATCTTTTATGAGGAGTGTTAATAGGAAGTGATCAGCGGCTGTTAAACGCTGGTGAATTATATTATTATTGAATTATGTACTAGTTATTGAAATAATGAAACCTGGCGTTTCATTTTTGGTTTGGTGGTGTTCTCAAATTGGGACTCACACAACTACTTACACACACATACATATATACTTTCACGACAACTCCCTTGCGTACTAGGCAGAAAGTGTCGAGTGCCAAGTGTCACCATCCTGGGACTCCTGTCTAATTCATTACTCATTTCATACAAGCACGCTGGATTTGGAGAATTTGTCACCACCATTGGATAAAACACGAGCGATTTGATCGTGGAATGTTAACCTAGGTTTTCCCGGGTACTTAGAGTATCCACATCCGCATTTTATATCTAAATTCTTAGATATTCTCGCAAGTTTCAGCAGTAAGGTAAAGATGTTAGGGTTGACTTCTATAGCGTCACTTTAGGTACGATAGTTGTATCAATTTTTGTAATTCTTCGCAGAACTACCATATTACAGTCACGTTGCTAGTGACAATTACATAATCCTTCGGCTTTTAAAAACTATATAGTAGTTTAGTAGGTAGGTAAATATAAATTTATAGTTTTCTCCCGCTGAGTTTAAATATTCTTACCAGGACTTCATAGACTGGATCTAGACTTACCGGTTTCTTGTTTCTTAATGTGTTCATGTCATTAACATCTGTTTCCGATTGAGAAAAAGCAGGTTTCATTTTTTGTAGATTATTGAATGTACTCGTATAGGGCCATCCATAATTTGTGTGACACTTTTTGACTAAAGAATAAACGGTTATTTTCAATTCGATGAGTGTATTTTTTTATGTTAGATCACACATAACTTTCTATACAGTTCGAGTTTGACATAGTATTTATTAAAAAGAAGATACCCTCAAGATCTATCAATTTCGTGGCATTTTTTTGGCAGTTTTGGGCTATAATTAATAATAAGTAAGTTTTGTTTACTACGACGATATAATTTTATATTTTTTGACATACAATGACATATTTTTTGTTTTAAAATGAAATTTATTTATTTGCTGAATACGTGTATTAAAAGCTATTATAAAAGATACTTCTATCATTTTGTGGTGAGCAAAAATCTTTAAAATTATACCAATTTATTATTAAGATTTATAACATATTATGTTTGAATTTTTGAAAAAAATTTTAAAATATAATTAGGTTTAACCTAACTACCATAAGCTACCACCGTTTCCAAGCCTAGCCAGTCAGGAGAAGAAACGGCGAAACAGACTCCTCGGCAACCAGGAATATGTTACATGCTATGAAATTAATAGTATGTAAAATAATTACCTATTGAACTTTTCTGCAAAAAAATCGTTTACACTATAGTAAGCTTTATCTAACAACAAGTCAAATAGCTTCTTTCGAAACCTTTTTTAAGGTAGAGATTTAAGACCATCAGGAATTTTGTTATATATACAAATTGACATATTGTACACATTCTTTTTATAAATATTAAGCTTTTGACTAGGCACATGCAACTTCTTACTATTTCCAAAATGTGAACTTCCTAAAATTTCAGCATTTGTTTTAAACAAATGATGATGTTTTTTTACAAATACACTTACAGCCAAAATATATAAGCAAGGTAAAGGTAAAATTTTTAAGGATTTAAAAAGTGGTTTACAAGAATGCAATTGATTAACACTACATATGGCTCGCCACTTCTCTTATTCCTCTCCAGATACACAAATCTATCAATTTTATTACAAAGAGAACCAATATATTTCCTTTATTTAATTCGTCTCCATTATTTAGAGGTGGGTTGTGATGATTCCATCGCCTGCATGTTTATAAAACTGGGTCCTATGTTTTTTAAGCTTCAGACTAGGAGTCCGGGATTCACTCGCCTTGAAACTTGAAATTTGAAGTCAAAGATGGATCACGGTGTATGTGTATATTTACCGGCAACCCTATTTACTTATCAAACTACACGAGTGTGGCAAGCGTTAACATTAAGACAATAATAATAGTTTTTGCGGTGACTCCAAAGTCATTCGTTTAATTGCACTCGTGGAATGATCCAACAATCTAAGTCACTAGGTTTTTCCACATTATGGCGATGAAGTCGTCACAACCCTACGCCACTGCAACTCTATTTTTGTGACAAATCTGACAAAAATTATTTACAGAAAAGAATATATAACCATCATGTTACCAGTTGATTATTGAAGCTCGTTATTTTCGCCACGGTCGTAAGTACCCCACGTAAATTTGGTAACTGATAGCCCTAGCCATTAGAGGGTTGAGTCGTGAATTATAATGAAACATATCATTTGATATGACGTTTATATTATAATCAAAACAAAACTATGCCCGCGGCTTCACCTGTTCGCAAATTAGCGTCTGTGATTTCTTTTTTACTAGGGAGGTTTCACTGCAGTTGTGGTTCGCATGGTGGGAGTTCTTAGAAATAATATTTACGTATTTGTACACATCAGGAAATTGTGATTTTGATCAGAAACAAGAAATAACAAAATAAAACTAGTTAGAGCCTGAACTCAAGTTTACAACCATTTCGATACAAATTGCGACCCTATCCTCAGCATAGTATTAACCTTTGAATCATGTCTTAAGTTCAAATTTTCTTTGCTCACGTACTTTTTATAAAGAAACTTAAATTTTTTAAGACAGTGAGTCTTCTATACGTTACTACAACTACTTATCGCCTGCCTTTACTGAAAGTTTTGTATATATTTTGCTTCAATGATTTTTTCATGTTTAAACCATGATTTATACTATAAAAATGCAAAATTGATAATTATACAGAGTGGATAAATTATAATCGTGTTAGGTTAGGTTAGTCATTTTATGTCCAATATGTACGTTACGTCTTACTAAAATACGCTTAAGTCTCTTATCTCTTCAGCTAATACTTTTTCGGTATCAGGATCAAAAGTAGCCTATGCCGCTCTTTCACCTCTTGACTATTTCACTACTTACATTGTATCATCGTAACATCTCTTTGTTGAGTCATGAAATAAGGACAAACAAACAAGCACACTTTCGATTTTATAATATTAAAAAGAAAGTCCCGTTGGTGTGTAAATAAAAAATATGAGTGTTACTTTCTGACATGTTTGTAAAGTACATAATTCATCTTAGGAATATCTAAATAAATCTATAATAAATTGATTGCTGTTCGTTCGTCAGTCTCGCTAAAACTCGAGAACGGCCAAACCGATTTGACTGATTTTGTTTTTGAATTATTTGTTCAAGGTCAGGGAAGGTTTAAACGATTAGAAAAGGGGAAAACTCATGCAATATTTTCAGCATTTCTTATTTACATTTTTGTATTTTATTCAATCATTATGCCATTAGTTTTTCGATCTCATTATTCGCTTCGGTCAGGAGAACCCCACGCAATTACACGTGGTAACTGATACCGCTCACCATTAGAGGGTTGAATTTTGTGAATTAAATTAAGGGATGATTTAACATGGTGCTCATTTTGACTTTGGTACTCAACACTATTAAAAATCATGTATTTATTTAGAACGTAGACATTTTTTATTTTTCTGAAGTTATAATGTGATGTCCAAGATACAAATATAAGTTTACTTGTTTGCTCTTACGATCTAGCAGGGAAGACCAGTAAATCAATTTGATGATTTAAAATACTTTTATGAAGTTTATATAGATTACTAGCTGACCCCGCAGACGTTGTTCTGCTATATTTTTAATGTGATTTATTTAAAAAAATTGGGGTGAGTCACCCTTATCACTTAGGGGTATGAAAAATAGATGTTAGCCGATTCTCAGACCTACCCAATATGCTTACCAAATTTCAGAGGAATCGGTCAAGCCGTTTCGGAGGAGTATGCAGACTAACATTGTGACACGAGAATTTTATATATAAGAAGATTAATTTTACCTTTATAATTTGAAAACCAAAAAATTACAATTTTTTAATTTTTAATTCGGCTGCACTTTTTTGGTATCACCTTTTTGGTCTAGTGGTTCAGGTGTTGGGTTTGACTCCATGAGGTCCCGGTCGGGCAACGAAAAGAAAATATGGTTTTTCCAATTTTCTAACAAAAAAATCGTTGCAACGGGGCACAAATCCAATACCTATGGATGTGTGCCTCGTTGGCGATAGGCTTACCACCTATCACATTGTGGGACTTAGTGTGGGTAAGGTGGTGGTACCAAATGGGTTTCCCCAATTTTCTAATTAAAAAAAAATGTTGCTCGAGATTGGAAATGTGCCCGGTTGGCAATAGGCTTGCCACCTATCACATTGTGGGACTTTGTGTATTCTACTAGTCGTGGGTGCCTTGGTTGTGCCTCTGTCTAACTCTTCGGGGATATGGGTGTGAAAGTACTTACTTACTTTTTAAACTTTGAAACAATTGTGATGTTTTATTTGTTTGAGAGCAGGTCTTAATGGTTGGTATCATTTCATTTCATAAAGATCCAACAAGGGCTCTCATATATATATCTTGACGCCAAGTTCCTTATGGGGTAGGTAGAGAGTATCGAATGCCAAACCTCACGGTCCTGGCAAACCTGCCTTGCTTCCTCCACATTCATAATCCGAAAGTAAGTACTTAATAATATGTGATTTGCTTCGATACAATACCACACAATATCGAATTTAAAGTAGGTTTTTGGCACTTTCACCGACTTTAAATCATTTGAAGTATCTAAGTAATACGTAATTTTTAATTCGCATTGATAAATTAACATTTTTTTAAACATAATAACAAGTAGATAACCACCCCTACTTAGTACCCTCTAGTTAACAAATTAATTGATGATTTTAATGACAGCTCGCAATGGGGAATCTTATTAAGTACCCCACAAATTATGGCACCCAAAGACCCCTCGGGTACCTTAAGGGTTAACACATTTTTAATTAATTTTGAACCTTATATATTGGAAATCCAAAATTGATATTGCTTGTATTGCTATCTATACAAAGTAAGTATTTAAATATACATAATTAATTTAAACGAAACAAAACTGTTATTGTTAATATGCATTATTAAAAATCGGAAAAGAAATATTGGATTTCTTATGATTAGTCTTTTCGTGTTGCCCTCTCATATCAAAGACTATGACATCTTTACAAATTTGAGAAGAATATATTTCACCTCAATTAAGATTTTAGTCTGTAGCGTCCGTTTCTCATTAAAGGTGCTAGCTGTTAGTTGAGCTAATAAGTGTTAAAATTTTGGCAGTTTCTACACTTGCATCGTCGGCACTTGGTGGAACTTCATACTAGACACAATTTTTTTAACAACACTTGCACTTTGACGACGTTTTGATATTTGAGCCACTAAGTATTTAAATATTAATATTGGCACATCTAATACCACTGACGGCCAATTTCAATAACCTGTCTTAAGATAAGAAATAGGGTTACTTTAGATCAGTTACAAGACAACCACTGTTATTTTTTAATAATTAACAAAAATATTTTAGCAACAAAACTCCAGCAGGCTTATCTTTACCTGTATATCCACTTGTCAAATCAAGATAATCTATATATTAATACGTGAAGCAAAAACTTTGGACCCCTTTTTACGAAAATTGCGCTGACAGAGGAGTATGAAATTTGGCACACTTATAGTTTATGTGTAGGAGAAGTGCAAAACGCTTATATTTTTAATGATAATGTTTATAAAGTGCATTAATTCAAGATATAAAACATTACACGTACTTCCATGCATTTGACACACACAAACATATTAATGATAACGATAAAAGATCACAGATGGCGCACAAACTATTATCATACAGTTTGGAAACAAAGAAATGAAGCTGGCGTTCTTATCAACAAGATATTAAAATTTATTATGGTCGACTTTCGACCTATGGGCGACCACTTGTTAGTATAAGACCACATCGGAATCATGAATTATCTTTCTTAACATGAACCATCAAAATCCGTTTGATTTTTTGCCATGTGCCATTTGCCATCTTTCGAAAAAATAAATGTATCAAATCGCGATGTGGACCCAATGAAATAGTGAGAGTCGGTTTTTGCACTTTTGCTGCTCTTAATTTTAAAAATATAGAGTGTGTGTGTGTGTGTGTAAGTGCGCGTGCGTGTGTATGTCTTCGGTATCATATCTCCAAATGGATGGACCGATTTCGATGCGATTTTTTTATTTTAAAACTAAGTGACTGACTTGCCGCTGTGTACATATTTGTACCGAACCATGTCAAAGTTTAAATTTTATGCAGTTTTCCGGAACTTCATTTTATTTTGGTATTAAAACTACAGAACATTTCTTATGTACCTAGTAACTTTGGACACATATATTGAGCAAACAAATATTTTTCATTCCATTTTATTTTAATGTTAATAAACGAACTATGTAATAGAATGATTGTTATTAGCTGCAATATTTAACATATTTCACGTTATATTGTTACAACAATTAAAAAGCCAATTCTGAAGATGTTGATTTAGGACTTAGGAAGGACCGGACGTACCAACATGTGCAAAATCCCAGTGTTTGTCTAGTGTATGTTTGGGACCACCCTTACCATTTGTGTGCAGAATGTGCAAGCGCAAGCAAACGCCGACGTACTTTGTTTTCTACGTTCCAGACATAAACAGTGTTTTTATGCGAACACAGCGAACAAAAACACTGTAAATATAATCTGTTATATTAAATTGAATATTATAGCCTCTATGGCAGTGGTGCCCAAACAGTCGATAGCATTCGACCGGTCGATCGCAAGAGGTTCCACGGTCGATCTTAAGGGTTAAGCCAGTTAGTACCTACAAGATTTTATTTTCGAATTTCGAATATTATTTGTCTAGAAATGTTTGTAAAATGTAGTGTAGGAAGAAACTATGTAAAACTGCTAATAATTACTTATGATTACAACATAAAAATAAATGATACTATAAATACGTGTTATTATTATTAATAGATAATAAAAAAAGTAAATAAAAATAAAGTGACATCTTAAACCCTTAACTTTTTCTTAAGTCGATCTTTTTAGCATAAAGTATAGGCACCATTGCTCTATGGTCTAGCTGTCCGGTTGTTGGACTTGAGTTCTTAAGGGACTGGGTATCCCCGGATCGGAAAACAAAAAAAATAATATCAATTTTCTAATAAAAACAACATTGCTCGGAATTGGATATGTGTCCGGTTGGCGATAGGTTTGTCACCTATCACATTGTGGAATCGTGTGTGCCCTGGTGCTGTGCTGCTCTGAATTCCTAGTGTCGGATCTATGCTTTCATATCCAGTACCAGACTTTTTTTTATGATAGTGGAAGGCAAACAAGCAGACGGATTTCCTGATGGTAAGAAATTCTCGCCGCCTAGAGACACCAAGGGTGGTAATGGTGCGTTGCCAAACTGAGACCGGGATTTTAAGCCTCGAGAAAAAGTAAGTTTGCTAGTTACTTTACCCTCCAAACCGGAACACGTCATGACGGTGTGGCGGCAGGAATAGGTAAGGCGGTGGTACCAATCCGGATGAGTCGCTACGAAACTCTACCACCTAGTCAGATGTCACGGTGTTAGTGACGGTAGGCCTATGCTCGCCTTTTACGAACTGCCTAGCAGGAAGGCAGATGGTCTGTTCTGCAAAGGAGACCGGACCAACACGGAGACTTAAGACTCCTTTTAAAAGCATGTTCTCCTAAAATGCTGACAAATTGAGACCGTTTGGCTCATAATGGTAGTAAGTTTGTTGCGCTTCCACTTAACTAAAAAGTTATCGCCGAATGGTTTGTACATGACATTTCTACAGACTAATCTAATTCTCGGAAAACGTTGATTTAAAAGTCATTAGTTGACATAGCCAGACTAATCCGACATGTTTAAAATGTTCCATCTCTTTCCTTTTTGTTTTATTGGAAAAGGACGGCATAAAACCTAAAATAGTTTAGTTGGTGTTTTGCAGAATTATAACCACTTTCAATAAGTTATCAGACGACATGTAGAGTCTAGCTTCTGACTTCTTATTGTCAAGAGCCTAGGTCATCATTCCCCTGAGATGGTCCTATATAATTTAGATCATGATCCGAGAAGTGGTTGTTTATGTGAGAGATCAGCGAAGAAACACAATGGTCTCCTGATGATAAGAGACAAGCGTGGCCATCGCTGTCAGTGGCCCTGATGGAAGGCCTATTGTTCAAGTCCTTCTAGACCAGAACATGACAATGTCACAAAGACAATAGTTAAGTCGATGGATCTCTACCTGGGAAAGTTGCTGCACAGCACTCAAACAAATGTCTAAAACATAAACTCTCGACGGCTTCATGACATTGTGATATATAAAATGTATGCATTATTGGGTATAACATAACTCAAAAACTGGGGTTTTGGCGCCATCGAGAGAAAATATGGTCGAAGTTTTTTCATAATTATTGAATTTCGTTTTAATATTGAGTGAAATTAGTAAATTTTGGTTGCATTTTGTACAATTTTGTTCAATGAAAGTGCACAAATGAAATAATCATAAAGAAATTAGCGTATCGTGTATTTCCTCGTTGCCGCCAAATCTCATTACATGAGCTTGAGTAATGAAGCTACCGCTTTACCCAAGAGCCTGACATGACTTACTGACGACTTATGGCTGATGACTAATTATAATTGGTTAAAATTGATGTAAAATTTAATGCAAATTTCTACTTGACTAATGGCAAAATACTCGTACTAACGTATAGGCCAAAACCTAAAGAAAGAAAGAAGAAAGAACTCAAAAACTAGCTATCGTACAGGGGTAAAATTTATACAGGACCATCTCGGAATGTACCTTTTGAAAATACAATTACCAAATCAATATTAATAATGAAGTTGGAGAGGTTTTTTTTCAGTGCGTAAAATTGCATTTAAATTTTAATGGTTCATCTTTGATTTTAGGTTCTACAGCAAGCTGGCAACATAGAGCGACTTGGTCGTTTCCTATGGTCATTGCCAGCATGTGAACGTCTCCACGCCCACGAGTCAGTGTTAAAAGCAAAGGCTATGGTCGCCTTCCACAGAGGAAACTTCAAGGAACTTTACAGGCTACTGGAGTCACACAATTTCAGCGCTCACAATCATGCCAAGCTTCAGAATTTATGGTTAAAAGGTGAGTTCGTTTTTCGATGCTTTAATGATTATGCGCTCTTCTTCTGCCTTATTTATTAACACAGACAAAAGTACTCCAAGGCTTAAGTTAACATTATAGTCTTTAATACAGTGCCATACAGACTACAGTATCAACTTAAGCCTTGGAGTACTTTCATCTATGTTTATTAATAATACAGCTTAAGTGTTTTGTCAATTCCTGGTAAATTGTCAACGTTTTTTTAAGAATATGTGAATTTCTACTGACATTATGACCAGTAAAAAATTAAGAGTATACCTACGTACGTGTTGTACCTACTGTATACTTTTAAGACTGCGCTCGAAATTTAAATCTCCCCTTTAAATACGTAGAAGTAATTATTATAAATAATAGTGAGGTTAAATTTCTTAGATAAAGTAAAAATATTTCTCTTCAAGTATCCTCTCTAAGCACTATTATAGCAGCTCGTTTACTAAATCTTTGGATCTCGCTCGCTGTGGAAATATGGAAAATCTCAAATATCAATATCTTCAAAAATACCGTCACTTTCAACGTTTAATCTGACTTGGCTAAAGTTAACAGGTTTATTCTTTCCATTATTATAACAATAATTTTATTCTAGTTTAATGTTTTGTGCATAATATTCCTTTTTTGTGTATTCTCTTTGGGCCAATATTAATAATCAATCCTAATCCAAAACTTGGTGTCCAAGATTGATATTTTGATCCATTTTTATGTTATCGCTTGCCAATAACATATCTGTGGACAGGATAGATATGGCAATTAGGTATAGGATAGGCTGGCGGATACGCAGCTATCTAGATTGCTTGAAATCCATTTTTAGAGATACATTATTAACGTTGGCCGTTAATACACTACCGCGCAATATTTTTATGTCGCACATTATTTCTTTGATTGTATTTCCATAAAATTGGGTGGAAGAGATCGCTAATTTGGCGGTAAGTTTGTGTATCACTTATTTTTTAAGTTTCATTTTAGTGTATTTTATATTTTTTACTAGCCGCTAGTACTACTAACTTTGTGCCGCTTGACCAATGAATATAAATACTCTTTAACAAGAGCGCTTGACACTGAAAGCTACTGACAGTTTGTACTGGAAAAAACTTCTCGTCATCGGTGCTGAACATTCGTTTATCTAAATTATTCTTCCTTAATAGTTCTTTAATCTAAATGTTATAGATTTCGAGTAATTGCAATTAGAACTTTAATATAAACCTTATGAGTGACAACCCTAATCAAACATTGAGCAGGCGCTGACTCACCACGAGTGAGTGACGACTCCCGTCATAGTAAGGGTTGTTAAATAAGTAAAAAAGATATTTTAATATTTGTAAAAAAATGTTTTTCCAACGTTAATACTCGAAATACCCCAAGGTATGTGATTTCTTTAACGATATAGACTTTCACACGTTTCTCCTCTTTGGTCTAGCGGTCCGGAGTCGGACTTCACTTCTTGAGGTTCCAGTTTCGATTACCGGGTCATGCAATAAAAAAAACGGATTTTCAATTTTCTAAAGGTGGGTACTGACCAACGTTACGCGGTGTCAGTACAAACGGATGATACGCTCGTCAAAACTCTATGCTCCGCCGCCGTTAGTTCACACACAAGATGGCCGACAGCGAGGACGTGTTGAAATCTTTAATTCTACTTAATTATTGTTTGATCCAAATCAAGAATAAGAAAAAACGTTACTTGAAATCAAACTTATCTAAAAACAGAGACGTATGTGATGGTTTGTCAGTGATTGCAATTTTGAGCTCTAGATGAGCTGGGTTCCACAACACTTCCTCTTCTCTGTATTTTTCTATAAAATATAGATTTTTCTTGATGCCACTCCATGTTTTAAGAACTAAATATGAGAGGAACGACGTGTGATTGCTCGCGACGCCCGTGCGATCGCGACGACTTGCAGGAGCGTAGTGATCGAACCGCGTAACATTCAAAGGATTCGACAAAAAACTGACAGCCGGGTGGAGCGCTCCCAGCGAGCAACAAGCGGCTCGTTGCTCGCTGGTTTCCCCGTAACACGGCGTACTGACTGCACGCAGGCTTGCGGTGTAACACGTAGCATTACACCGCGTAACGTTGGTCAGCACCCACCTTAATAAAAATAATGTTGCCCGGGATTGGATATGTACCCGGTTGGCGATAGACTTGCCACCTAGCACATTGTTAAATTAATGTTAATGTCTAATTTTTTCTTCGTTCGTTGCCTCTGCCTACCTCTTCGGGGATATGGACGTGAAGATCCAGAAGACGTGAATCAGTCCTAAAAATAAAAAGGTCGCCTGTCACAGAAAGATTCAGAATTAATTTTGATTTCACAATTTAATAACGTTTTCCATTAAGATGTATGAATCGTCTCTCTGGTGTAGTTGTCCGGTGTTAACGTTGATTTCATGAGGTCCCGAGTTCGATTCTAGAGTCGACCGATTCAAATTTTTGAAGTGAAAACTTCTTTAGTGGCGTTGCGCACTTTTTGGAATGGTAAAAACTTTTTAACTCGTGTCAGATCGTCAGATCGAAAATTCGTAAGACGGCGCAGGGCGCTTGAGCGAATGTTCGTTTTGTCATGTTTGTGTAATTGTTGTCATAGCGCAATGAATGGAGATTGTATTCTACCACATAAATTATAGTGCTTTCAAACGGATAATAATTAAAGCAATTCGTGTAAAATTATTCCAAAATATCAAAAATGCAGAATATTAATATATCAGTTTTCACTTCTGCCGGTTTTCACTTTTCTTGTAAAAACATTGCCTGGGACTTAACCCAGGTCAAGCCCGGTTGGCGATAGGTTTGCCAATCACATTTTGGGACTAAGTACCTTCGGTAATAGTGGATGCCCTAATTGTGCCTTCGCCTACTACTTAGTATAGATGCCTGATGATACTTTTATAAAATATCTAAGCAGGTTCCACACTATAACATTTATGCATGACCTTTTTTAAAATTTAGGCTATTACAATTTATACCTTTCGTCGTCACTCATCGGCACTTTGTGAAATTTCATTATATACATAAAATTTAAATCACACTTAGACTGTTTCATAATACACTTTATTTAATACTTTGTGTTATGTTCAAGTGTTAACCCTTAGTATTAGGTACTTTAAAAGTGTGTATTGGAAAAAAAATTCAAATTCGACTCATAGTTCCAGAGACAAGCGCGTTAAAAACTTTCTTATTTTTTTATGATTATGCACATTTGGTTATTTTTGACAGCTCATTATATGGAAGCGGAAAGGCTAAGAGGAAGGCCCCTGGGTGCAGTGGGCAAGTACAGGGTACGGCGTAAGTTCCCCCTTCCTCGGACGATATGGGATGGGGAAGAAACATCATACTGTTTTAAGGTACCTACCTAATTAAATGCTTACTTGATGTTGCCCGCGGATACACCCGCTTTTTCTGTCCCTATATCCCTTTGTATGCTTAAATCTTTAAAACTACGCAACGGATTTTGATGCGGTTTTTTTAATAAAGTGATTGAAGAGGAAGGTTTTTTTTTGATTGAAGAGTGATTGAGAAGGAAGGTATTTCATACCCGTGCGAATCTGAGGCGGACCGCTAGTTAAAGATATTTAGCTCCCTTACACATTTAGATATTGCCATTAAAAGTATTGCCTATGTCATTATCAAACGTCTTATATCCTAATTTTCCCCTTGTGGTCTGGGTTTCCTATGTAGAATAATCTGGCAGCTCGTAAAAGGCATGCACAGGTCATTACCAACATAACCACAGGTGGTAGATTGCTATGCAGTTGCTTGCTTAGGTAGGGATCCAACACCTTTTCTATCCTTGCCGTCATAAATTTCATGTTGCAGTTCGGAGAGTAGGGTAGACTAGCACATTAGGCCTAACATCCCATCCATAGGACAGCAACGTACCTATAATATCTACGGTGGTAGTGTACGGTAGATAGGATTAAAATTAATATACCTTTAAAATTATTTGTAATTAGTTATCAAACTTACTAAACATGTAAATAAATAAAATGTCTATTAAAGATATAAAAAGTGCTGTTATGTTAAAATGTAAATGAATATTTCATTTCTTTAAATTAATTTTATATTTGCACACCACAATATGGTAGAATATGTTGTATTCTTAAATATTTTTGTAACAACTTTTTAACACACATATTCCGCAAATAAATAATTTTCATTTCATTTCATTATGGTATCTATAGGCACCGGTTGACTCTTATCATCAGGAGAGCCATCTTATTCTCTATTTTCCGACACTAAACAGAGAAGGTTATAAATTCAACTATATGTTTTTTTATATGTTATTGTTTCTTTTATATTTGTTGCGTGATTAGTCGGCAAGTAACGAACTGATTTTAATGGATCTTGTTTGGAAAGGTTGTTTCCGAGGTAGGATCATATTAATTTCATCAAGATCTCACTAGTAGTTTTGGAGTTATGTTCAATAATGTAATTATTATGACATCAGTGATACCATCTCGGAATCAGTAGATATATTTCGAAAAACGAAATCGAAAATAATGGCATTTGTAATAAGTGGTGTCGGTTTTTTTTTGCACTTAACTTTTCCTACGTTTTTACTATATCATATCATAATATTAATACATGAAGCAAAAAAAATTAGACCCCTTTTTCCAAAAAAATGCGCTGACGGAGGAGTATGAAATATTGCACACTTATAGTTTATGTGTAGGAGAAGTGTGAAGTCTAATATTTTTCAATAATAGTGCTTATAAAGTGCATTAAATCAAAAATAAATCATTACATGTACTACTTCGTATTTGTCACACACAAACAAAACGACAAAATAACACAGATAGCGCACAAACTATATTCATGTTTGGAAACAAAGTTGTAGGTCTTAATAAATGAAGCTGGCGTTTTTTTAAAAATGATAATTAATAATAGAACCTTAATAATGTTTGAACATGATATTTTATATTCATATTGTATAATTTATAATTTTAATATATTATGGTCAAATTTCGACCAATGGGTGACCACTAATAAAAATAATCAGTTCATAATATCATTAATAATAGTGTCATCTATATATTAATACGTGATGCCAAAACTTTGGACCCCTTTTTACGAAAATTGCGCGAACGGAGGAGCATAAAATTTGGCACACTTATAGTTTATGTGTAGGAGAAGTGCAGAACGCTAATATTTTTCGATAATAATGCTTATAAAGTACATTAAATCAATAAATAAAATATTACCCACACTACCATGCATTTGACACACACAAACAAATATATTGATGATAACGATAAAAGATCACAGATGGCGTACTGAAAAGTTTGGAAACAAAGTAGTTGGTCTTGAGAAATGAAGATGGAGTTCTTATCATCAAGATATTAAAATTTATTATGGTCGAATTTCGACCTATGGGCGACCACTAGTTTAAATTAAATATACATATTTTTATTATTGGTAATTTAGTTGTCCCCCGACAATTACTAATGCGTTGCGATAAAAAGTAGACAAAGTTAAGAAAGTTTTTAAAGTTTTTAAATACGAGTATCTCATCAGCTATCTGTCAGTAAATTTTCCGTCAATTTAGGTTAGCCATTTCGTATTTGATTTCGAAGAAACAGACAGACACACACAAATTTAAATACCTATTTTTTTAATGCAAGATGCTTATAGTCCTAGCAACATATTTTCATTTTTGGCATCTATCTTTTTTCATCATCTTTTTTCGTTGTTGTTTGCCTTTTTATAACTTAGGAAAAGTTACTATAATTCTCTTCCAGTTTATTATTTCTGTATTTTCTCATATTTAGGATATTTATTTTAGGAAAAATCAAGATCAGTACTTCGTGACTGGTACCTCCACAACCCTTACCCGTCGCCGCGAGAGAAGAGAGAGTTAGCAGAAACCACTGGCCTTACTACAGTGCAAGTGAGTTTTTTTACTTTTATTCGATTGTTGAAGGAGGGTTAGAATGGTAGTGTTTACAGTGCTTGTAGTGCCATTGCCAACTTGCCTATTCCTGTTAGTATCAGTGCTAGTTATTGTTGTGTTCCAGTTTGGAGTTTAGGGTTGATAATAAATTTACTCATGTAAGAATGCATACAATGCTGTGAAAGCCACTGCTTATTTGATTATTCCTGTCAGTATTCGTGATAGTCATTGTTGTGTTCCAGTTTAGAGGATAGGGTAGATAAACTCACTCATGTGAGAAGCTTAACATTCCAGCAGTTTTGGTAACACGGAATTATCATCTTTGGTGTGTAGACGGCATAAACTTACCTTCAGAAATGCAATATAATTCTTTGGCTTCCAAAAAAACAAGCTGTCTATGATTTTAATGCTGTAAACACCGAATGTCTTAGCAGTCTTAGTGTCATTGGGACTGTCAATTAAAATAATAGAACATTAAATTTAAAAAATTAAAAAAAACCCCGACCCAAGAACTCAATTTCCCTTTAAAAAGATTAAATTTTGCTGACATTCGGTTAATCTCCCCAATTTCACACCCCAAAACTTTTGAACGGCTGAACCGATTTTCATGAAACATGTCTAAGAACAATCAATCGCACATAAGTTACCTTTCATATGAAAAAAACACTAAATTGAAATCACTGCTCCCGTTCGAGAGTTATGATGCCACAGACAGACAGACACGTCAAATTTATAACACCTCTCTTTTTGCGTCAAAGGTTAAAAAGAAAAAGTTTTAGCGCCATCGTGAAAGAAGATGGTCCTAATTTTTTCAATTTATTATTACGGAAGACGTGGCAGCATGGCCTTATAGGTCTTAGCCGGCTCAGAAAGGGACAAATTAACTTTAAGAAAAATTAAAAAATAATACTGACTAAAATTCGTAGTGTTTTTCTCAATGATACGTTCGCGGATATTGTGATTTATGACGCTATATTGCATAGAAATAGGAATATAAACAGAAGTGCACAAGTTTTCTATAGCAAATTTAGTTGTAAATACCGTTTGGAGTTTTGGCGTCATCGAGAAAAAATATGGAAGAGTTTATTCATAATTATTGAATTTCTTGTTGATATTGAGTGAAATTAGTCAATTTTAGTGGCAATTTGTTCAATTTTGTTCAGTGAAAGTGCACAAATGAAATAATCATGAAGAAATTAGCTTATTATGTATTTCCTCGTTGCCGCCAAATCTTATTACATGAGCTTGAGTAATGAGGCAACCACTTTACCCAAGAGCCTGACATGACTTACTGACGACTTATGACTGATGATTTATTAAAATTGATATAAAATTTAATACAAATTTCTACTTGACTAATGGCAAAATCCTAACGTGAACCTAAAGATAGAAGAAAATACAGTTGGAATCGATATATAACTTAACAATATCTCTTTGTCTCTTTTTAACAAATGTTGATATTATGTATGACGACAGAGATAGCGACATTTTTGTCTATGAGTGTATAATATGTATTTGTGTCTATGATGAGCGCGTCATTCCAAATCGTTTCACAAATAGATATTTCATTTTTTTATGTATACACTTAAAAGCGTAACATACAAACAGACTTTCGGAGATATATATATGAACTATGGAAGTATGGATATAGAAATTAAGATAAAATTATCAAACATCATTGAATTGAAAATATTTACACAATGACGTGGAGTGAATGAACTGAGGCTGTAACATAATACGTGAGGTTTTGAGGAAGCGGTAGGCTATCGAGTTACTTGTCACCGCAGAAGACTCGATGACCGATAGGAAAGGTTTAATCAAGTGTGTCAGGAGATAGTACATGATTATAATAAACGTACATATGGCTGTATTTAAGGAATTTTTTAACCGACTCCAAAAAAGGAATGTTATCAATTCGACTGTATGTTTTTTTTACATGTTTACTTCGCTAAAAACTATCGTTATTGAGATGAAAGTGCTTGTCGTATTCCGCTTTAGGAGGACGGGTATCCAGTAAACTTTGTTACGCAATCTAGCTGTGAACTAGCTTTCTGGTGTTGAACTTTACTTAATGAGGTCTCAGGTTCAATTTCCTGGTCAGGCAACAAAAAGAAAATGTGTTTTTCTAGTTTTTTTAATAAAAACAATGTTTCCCGATATTGGAGAAGTGCGAAACAATCGGTTATCACATTGTGGGAACTGGTGTCTTCGGCTTATCGTGCCTGCTCTGGTTGTACCTCTGCCTACCTCTTCTAGGATACGGTGGTGAGGACTTACAAGGAACTTAGCATTATAAAGTGAGATATTAGCTTCTACTATATAAAAAAAACAGTTGACTGACAAAAACAAGTACTTCATCCGTAAATACTAGGAATAATCCTCTGTTTGTTTGTACTCTTTTACACATACTATGTATACATATATGCTCTTATAATAATATGCCCTTGCCATTTCAGGTTTCAAATTGGTTTAAGAACAGACGGCAAAGAGATCGACAAGCAGAACACAAAGATAGGTGAGTTTACATTTTTCAACCAATTTAAAAAAGGTTTGTGTGAAAAATGTTAAATATGTCAAATCGTCGACATATATCAAAAATCATCATTATTCAAATCTATCAAATCAATTTAAAAAAATCTTATTTTAGATATTTTAAAGAGCGTAAGTACCGAGATAGTTTCATTGCCGCGAATTGTTGATGGAAGCCTATCACTACATAGTATAAAACAAAATCGCTCCCTCTGTCCCTATGTCCCTTTGTATGCTGAAATCTTTAAGCTACGAAACGGATTTTGATGCGACAGATAAAGTGATTGAAGAGGAAGGTTTATATGTATATTTCATAACCGTACGAAGCCGGGGCGGGCCACGGGTTCAAATATAAGAAAAAAAAACATATTGTTTTTTGTACATGAAGAGGAAAATATTTAGTTTTGTGTTTGACATTAAAATTATTATGTAAAAGGATGGTGGTCGATTGTTAGAACTTCAAGAAGCGATAACCCCATCGCCTGCTGATACTAATGTATTGAGTTAGTTCAGTTATTCCACTAGTGCATTCCGTTACGTGGTAGAATAATGAGCAGCAACATGGATTAGTACCACCGATCACCTGCTCCTGTCACACATGTCAGTGCTCGTAATTCAAGTGTTCCATTACGGAGGTTAGGGCAACCGACATGCATACGTGGACTAATAGGTGGATTATGGATTAAAATATTGGCTTGCATCCGTGTGGAACGTAGATTTAATCCAAATTTTAATTTGTTTCAAAGTTTCCACCAAGGTCATCTTTGTAGAAGGCGTGATTGGGGTGTAATTACAACCGTCTGGATGATGCTTAACTACGATCCCGACCACAATTTTATTTACATATTTTTGTTTTAATTTCCGATTATATTTGACTTTTGACGTTTGATATGCTTGTATATCGGTCAAAAGACAACGATGCATACACATCTATGGTGTCTATGGTCCATGGTTATATCTTATCATCAGGACTCAGGAGGGACGCGTTCTTGTAGATTAGGCTTAACATTCCGACTATATAACAGCGATGCATCCTTGACATCTACACCATTTTATTAATAAATATGGAGTAAAATAATCCAAGGTTCAACCTGGTATCATAGTCCTTATTAAAGTATTATACAGGCTATAATATCAACTTAACTTTACTCCTACTTTAGACCATATTACCATGTACCTATGTATAAGACGGACAGTATATGCCTAAACTTAAAGACATTGTCTTATAGAGGTCATGGTTGTTGTTGGTTTTCTTTCACCATTAGGAGAGCTGTTTGCATGTTCGCTTTCATGTACTATAAAAAAATTCCCACTCTTTTAATTTGATGGATATATTGAAATTGTGAAAGTTACCTACTGTTACATCAAAATCTGTTCAGACATCTAAAATTGTGTGGAACAAACATACATACATGAAGCCTGTCAACATTTTATTGGTAGAAACCCTCTTGTTTGCAATCGGTTAAAAGTAAACCCCCCTTCCCCCCAGTCTGTATTGGATTAAGAATATCTCGACCCTGTTCATTTTACACCAGATGTGGCGGTGTCATGTTTCATACCGCTGTCTCTCTCTCACATATACACCTGTCTCCCTCACACCGCGGTCATGCCGGATGCTTTTAGTCTGGTTATTGAACGATATTATATTATATTTATATAGGACTAGGTTATGCATGTGTCTTCGTCCGTCCTCTCACGGCATCAGGATATAAGTGGCTTATGTCTTGTGAGACAAATTTGGACACAATTACGTACAAGTACCCAGACTTGAGTGATTTAGGTCACAATTGGTTTTAACGTAAATGATAGAGAACTAACAGCTCTCCTGATGGTAAGAGATCACCGTCGCCTGAATATTATGTGCCTCGTTAGTTTATGGTCGAGAATTACAAGTCGACCTGCTAGTCTACGTGCCGGCACTAATAAGGCAGAGGCGTGCATTAAAGCTATGGTGGCAGAAATCCTTAAGTGACAGGTTATAGACTCGCATAATATATTCAAGCAAATAACAGCGAACACTTTTACACTTACACGTATTGTTCTTAGTAACAGCGAACAATGAGATACTTTCGCCGGATCTTCTTAGTCTGTGACCACGATTCTGATCCGGTGGTTGTTTATAAAAATGTCCATTACCACTTGTATTGTCTACGTGAATAAAGTTTTAGTTTCATTTGTGGTCGGGTTTTTAGAAATGACGGTCAAGTCTGCCGGATGCTGTACCCTCCGGAATCGAACATTTCCCTGTCACTATGACGACAGGAGTAGTTAAGGAGATAGATTCCTGCCTTCAAGTTGCTTCATAGCACTCTCTCTCTCTCACTTTCTAGATTATGTTTACCTTATTATCTATATTCAATTATTAGAGTACTTCGCTTGTACAGTCATTCAGACTATGGTAGAGTCAACAAAAAAATATTCTAGACTCGATTTTGACACGCACTCATAACATTTTTGGTACCCATTGGCTATTAATATTATTGGCTTAAATATGAAAAATATTGGGCTTTCGCTTGATCGTAATATCACGAGTGACCTTAATAATTTTAAAATGGCAGGTAGTTTTTTTTTAACGGACAGGCAAATAACAAGGTTCAGTGAAGCAAAAGTTTACACTTCATTGAGCCTAAAGACAATTCGGGTTTTGATGGCGCCTTAAAAGCTTATTCAGATTTTGTAGACAGACAGAGATACTTATTTAAATACCCAGTCGTTGCTCGCGGATTCGTCCGCATTAAAGTTATTTATATCTGAAACTCGTTAAGGAGCGTCCATTATAACGTGAGGCACTCCGGGAGGAGTGATTCTAATCCATTTCTCAACAATCTTAAATACAAAGGCATTATGTAATGCAAATGGTTTTTATTTCTTAACCGTCAAAAAAACAAAGGAGATTCTCATTTTGACATGTTAATTATTAGTTTAGACCACGCGTAACGTCCCAGAGCAGTTCAATTTTGATTTTTATTAGTTGAAGTAACCCCAACAAATTTAATGTTAATTCGATTGGGCGTGTTTGAGTAAACCTAATTGTATGTATGTAACATATTATAACATATGCATGTACATAATCGGACCGGAAGGACCGGAACATAACAATGCCAAACACTGTGATTCTAACGATAGGAGTAAAAAAGGCAGTAAGCAACTTGATGCATAGTGCTATACTACTCTCAGTCTTGCTGGTTAAGCTGCCAGATAGAGAGATAGGAAGATTCTGCAAAGGACTCAAACCTACATGGCCAATAAGCCTAACACACACACAAGTTAGCAACGAAGCTTTACTGTCTTGGATATCTAAAGGTGACGCGTATTTCTTGTTCAAAGGCATTTGCTTGTTTGTCCTGTCAGTTATATAAAAATGAAGTTTATATAAGTTAAATTAACATAATAATGGTATCATATCAAATTTCACTATATACAATAAAATGTACTGTTCGTCGATCCGTGCACAAATTGACGTATCGTTGTTGACAGCACGCCCCCAAACGGTAATTCGATATTTTGGGTTTTTCATTAAACAAAAAATGCCATTGTCGGTTTTAAAAATTACAATTTTACTAGAATCCACATTAGGGGATAAAAGTTTGTATGAAACTCCCATTTAAAATTTTATCCCCTACTTTACTACCACAGGGTAATATTATCAAAAGGTTTTTTTTTTAATTTACACCTACGTTATAATAACTGTATGTTGGCGTGCCTTTATGTTTAATCGATTCTTTCTTTAAATGAAAAAATGAAAATGAAAATAAATTTATTCACAGCGAAAACATAGAAACAGTAAAAACATAAATAGATAATAACAGGATAATATCTTATTAATTATGTATAACGCCTACCTACACTTCTTTTACCTACACTTTACCTACACTTGTCCGATTTTGATCAAACACGGCTCCTTTTTTTCAATTAAAATCCTGAAACCCTTGAACAAAATAAATTCAAATTCACATCAAAATCGCCTTATCGCCTCTGTGGTCTAGCGGTTTAGTAGTACGACTTGACTGCACGAGGTCCTGGTTTCGAATCTGGGTCGAGCAACAAAAAGAAAACTGGGTTTTTCCAATTTCCTAATTAAAAGAAACGTTGCTCGGGATTGGATATGTGCCCGGTTGGCGATAGGCTTGCCACCTATCACATTGTGGGGCTTAGTGTCTTCGTCTAGTCATGGGTACCCTGGTTATGCCTCTGCCTACCTCTCCGGGGATATGGGCGTGAAAATACTTTTCACATCAAAATCTTAAATAATGTATATGCTATAAGTAAAAAAATCAACGAAAATTTTCATGACACAGATTTCGACGACACATTTTCGGTAATTTTCAAAAAAAATTAAATTCTCGTGTTTATCCGATACCGCTTAGTAGAGTAAACTACCTGCCTATCTATCAGCAGGGTAATTCTTGAAACTCGATTCATGCAATATTGGAAATTTAAACCTAGTATGTCATGTTAGGTATTCTTAAACACAATACTGACGAATTATTGACATTTAGTTAAAAGTAAACAATAAATTTATTGGATTCGTTGAATTAATTTGTAACTAAATGTTAATAATCCGCTAGTATAAAAAATATCTTCAGACGCATGTCCCCGAAGAGGTAGGCAGAGGCGCAACCAGGCCACCCACGACTAGCCAAAGACACTAAGACCACAATGTGCACATGTTCAATGCCTAGCAACATTTTCTATTACAAAATTGGAAAACTACACTTTCTTTGGGCTGTCCGACCCGGAAATCGAACCCGGGACCTCATGAAGTAAAGTCCAGCACCTAGACCGCTAGACCACAAAGGCCATTATTGCGAGGCGATGAGCTAGTACTGTATTCAAAAATACCTACGTGTACGATTCCCCGTGTTGGTCCGGGCTCCTTTGCAGAATAGACCATCTGCCTTCCTGCCAGGCAGCTCGTGAAAGGCGAACATAGGCTTACCATCACTAACACCGTGACATCTGACTAGATGGTAGAGTTTCGCAGGGACTCGCCCGGATTGGTACCATCGTCTCACCTATTCATGACGTCATGACGTGTTCTGGTTCGGTAAGGTAGGTAGCCGATAACTTACTATTACTCGAGGCCTAACATCCCTACCTCTGTTTGGCAACGCATCATTACCACCTTTGGTGTCTCTAGGCGGCTTGAATTTCTTACCATCAGGAAATCCTAAAATATCAAAGATAAATAACATGTCATCTATGGACATAGGTATTATCATGAATTCCGTAATATAATATACATTTAAAATTGCTTTAAATAAATTGGACGTAGTTAAGCAGAAAGTAAATAGTAAATAAATAATAATAATAGTAAGTAAATAGTAGTTAGTTAAAATGTCCAAACTGACTGATACATCATCGCCGAGCAAAAACTTCGAGTTACAGTCATGATATTTAGTTATTTAGTGAGTAGGGTCGTTTTATTGAGTAAATACGCAGTAAGGAGCGAAGTTTGGAAATTCTACCCCTAAGAGCTGAAATTTGTATGAAAGACCGTAATTTTTTAAGTTAGAATGAAATTAAACTTTACTTTTGGGTTAATTATTAAAAATGAGTAGATACGTATTTAAGCGTTTATGGAAATTCCACCCCTAAGTGTATGAAATAGAGTTGGGGGTAAAGTTCTTATTAATGGACTATAATTAGTAAATTTATTAACATCCAAGCGTGCAAAGCCGCGGGTAACAACTAGTAATAATAAAAAGTTTTTGTATTTCGTTTTCACACATATTTAGCACTAAGTTGTTATTACAAATAGATTTTTATTATTTGTAATGTTTAGTGTTAGTTTTAACTTACAAGAGTGTGAGCAATACTCACATAATTAATATTCATATGGAAAAGGAGAGTCTATGGGCTATGGTGTCTCTTACTATCATGAAAACCGTGTGCTTCTTCCCTGTCTTAGTATCTTCACGCCCATATCACCGAATAGGTAGGCAGAGGCACAACCAGGGCACCCACGACTGGCCGAAGACACTAAGTCCAACAATGTGATAGGTGGCAAGCCTCTCGCTAACCGCCAATCCCGAGCAATATTTGTTTTTGTTACAAAATTGGAAAAACGTCATTTTCTTGTATTGCCCGACCCGGGCAATAATGAAGTCCCCGGTTCATGTAGTCAAGTCCAACACCTGGACCGCTAGACCACAGAGGCGATCCCTGTTTTATCCCACAAA
>NJDC01001772.1:235843-258584 GCA_002245475.1 Calephelis virginiensis | reverse complement strand
CGCTTGTCAGCAAGAAAATCTTTAACACTATAATATGTCTTCTCTAATAGCAAATCAAATACCTTCTTTCGAAATCTTTTTACTGGAAGTGATTTCAGACTATCAGGACTATTTTCTTTTATTGTCCGACCCGGGCATTAATGAAGTCCCCGGTTCATGTAGTCAAGTCCAACACCTGGACCGCTAGACCACAGAGGCGATCCCTGTTTTATCTCACAAAACAATAGAATGAATGTAAAGTTTACTTGCAAAGTATCCCGATTTCGATTATTATTTTTTAATATGTATGATATTAAAATTGATGACCTTTAATTCCAGTGGCGGCGGCGGCGACAAGCAGCTGGACTCCTCAACAGATGACGACAGCGATGCCCCCCATCCAGGGACAGCTCATGCACCCCCCCTCTACCCACTTTATGAGCACCCCCTCGCCCACCTACAGTACCACCACACGTGACATTATTAGCTTAATAATCAGCCATTATAAAAATATACAAAAAATATCATTATTAAATGGTGGATTTTGTGATTTAAATTTATTTGAATATCTCTATAAATTCTACAAACGCCTTATTATTTTATATTAGCAAAATGTCAAAATTGTAAATGTCATTCATTCTGTCATTTTTCAAATACATTTTAACAGATATTTGAAATACTCAAAACTATCACCATGATATTTTTATACACGTAAATAGCAAAAAGTGTTCCTTAAGTGGTTTTCAATAAAAAATCAACAGATTTTACAGTTTGCAAGCGCTAGTTAGAGATGGGGCTGTTGAGAGTATACTCCCCAGCAAAGCCACTTTTAACGCGAATTATTCCTTAATCTAACATATGCCACATACGTAGGTACGTCGTACGCGTTAGATTGTAGAGTATTTTCATTATTTATGGGTGGCTCTGTTTCTGAGCATGACACAAGGAGAATAGTTATTGGTTTACGTTTACCTCCAAAATACGTAACTTACAAAGCACAAGCGTGGTATTTTTTTAATGTCTCCCAGCATATTCGATATTATAAATATTCCTTGTTATCCGGTATTTTATAAAGTCAGGCGTGAATTTGTGGAAATTAATTATAACCTTCATTTTGTTAAATCTGCGTAATCCGTGTAACTTTATCCAGTGAAAACTGAATGTGACAATTGTAACTTATACTTTATACTTGTACTTTATGATTTTCGCCACGAATAAAGTCCGACTTCGGGAAACAATCCAACTTGCCGCGTCCTTCGCCAAACTTGTCGAAGATTTCATCCCAGTTTTTGTCGTGTTATTTGGCTATGGGAGCGTTAATTAGGCTTGTTACATTCAGTTTTATTTAAAATATTTCCCATCATAATAGTTGTTACATGGGCTCCGCGTAATTGTCAAAATAAAGGCTTATTTTATATTTGTGATTTATTATCCGATGTCAAAAGCTCTTGTAATACTTATATATAGGTATATCTTAACTGCTAGAGCTATATACATAATATATTAAGATGACTTCACTTAAATTTATGTTCAACGAATATCAAGAATTCTTACCTTCAAACATAACTTAATTCGCTGAATTCTCATATATTATAAAACAATAGTCTTGAAAGAGTTACTGGCAACCCCATTTCACAATACTTATACTGAGCTAGTATTTTTCTTTATAAAAAAGTTGTTTATTTCTTTAACAATTGTAACATTACTTGCTTTAAAATTGTTGAGACCAACCTACTAAGGTGTTAAATTCATTTAATTACACTTTTGTTTAATTACCTGTCAGAAAAATGTATGCAAGTTTAAATTAAACTTGGAAGTTGCTTTGCAGTAAACTTTGAAAACTATGTTCATATTTAAGATCATTAGTTCTAATACATTTGTTCAAAACTACTTATTGAAAATAAATTATTAAAGTAATGGCAGTGATTTAGAGTTTATTTCTGATTTTTAATTAATTTTTAATACTTCTTACGAATGAAATCTAGACAAAGTCGCGCCAAGTCTAAGGTTCCTTACTGCAATTTCCTTAGATAAATAGTTAATGGTAAATGACTAGCCGTCGAACATTCTTAATACGTTAGTGGGTAAAAGTCAATTTCGGGATTCTTTGACGTTTATTCAGAGTGGACATAGGGTTATTTTAATCAATTTGTCTATACTGTCTATTCTGCTGTAAGGTTATAGAACTTAGTGACGGCCATAGACAATTTGAGGACATATTAAATATACAAGAATTACTACTTGTCTTATTAAATATTGTATCTATTGTAAAAAGTTAATAGGTTATAAGTAAAATACAAACTTGTGATTGTCTTCTTATAAACCTACTAATATGTTTGATTATCAATAACTAGGCATTGTAAAACTCTGCTACCATCACACGGGCAAATTTTTGAATTGTCATTTGTTACATTTGAAAAGTAATCCTTTTGGTCTAAGATCCGTACCTAAGTCGACCTTCACCGAGCTTATAATAGGATGAAACGTATTTTGTAATAAATTTAGTATATTAGAAAATATATTAAGAATAGGTTGGCTCAAAAACACTAGACAGATTTTTTTATTTGAAAAAATATATATTTTTTGTTAAATGTTGCAATATTAATATAATACTTAAAACATACCTATCACATATAAAATGTACAGAAGTTGGCTTGCCTGTTATTTGCCTGGGTTGCTAGATATAAACAGGTGTATAGATTCCAGCTACCTACTTTTACTTAATTGAATAACAGAACAAACAGATATGTAGACACATAATTATGGGCTGTTTTATTGCGAAGACGTTGGTATAAGGTTGTCGACAAAAAAAATATGAAAATAAATAAATATATTCGGTCATAGATTTCAGTTTGGCGCAACTTTCATATAAAAAAATAAAAAAAATAAGTTTGCTATGTTTTTTATTCACCTAAATCATATGACACTAGTTGGCTTAAATCCGAATGCCTTAAGATTTACTTTCAAATTAAACGGGTTATACCTATCTGACAAGTTTCTTGTGTCACTTAAGCTAAACACGTACAAAATTCGGGTTTGATATGTATTTATATACTCTGATAGATTTTTTTAGGCAATTCCAGGCAATCCTTTTTTATAAATTTTCTAATACTCAAATCTTTTTATAAATACGTTTCAATCAATTGACAGGTCAGTGCATTATGGACAGTTACTTTACTCTTTGGGTCAGTGTAGGAATAGATTATACCCCTAAAAGTGTAGGTCTGGATCTTTTACTATTTTTTGATTACGTCCCTTACGTATAAAATGTAATTAAATATTATGATTTCACTTTAGTACATTTCAAACTTTGTATTTGAACTATTATGTGTTTTATTAAACCGTTTACAAGCATTACTGCCTTTATTATTAAGTGCATTTTCAAATTGCTTAAGTTTAATAATTTATAAAGAAAATGTTTGTTTGTTTATAATGAAACTCAGTAATTTATTTATTACTTAAATAAACGTTCTCACAATATGTAATAGCTACATGGAAGTAACGTCGTCGTAAACGAACAAATCTATTTATCTATAATGTAATACCAAATAGTATGTATGAAAGTATTTATTAATATAATAGTATAAAAATCTTAAGGAAAAAGGAGTTACTCTACAATTAATGTACATAAAATAGGTAGATTTTTTTTGTTTTGAAAGTCTACATTTTAGTTGTTCTGTAGTAAACTACTACTAGACTGTTCTGTGGCAAACTACTACTACTAGTCTAGTTATTATTAGTTTCTAGTAGCATATGTCGGTCAAATAGTTCATCCATAAGCCTATGTGGACCACCATGACATCACGTGCTTTTGCAGTCTTGCAGTGGATTTCAAAACAGACGCAAGAATCTTCGGAGCCTGGCCTCAGATTGTACTCATTTTAACATTTAGCCGCCTTACCACAAAAAAGTAGAGTTTTGTTTAACTAAGCTCTGTTTAAAATTGATATTCTACCAATAGCATGCTACACAGGGGTGACGCGACAGCGTGTTATTGGTAGATAATCTAATTTAGACAGTGTTTGGCAGAATATGTGTTCAACGAGTGTTCAATTTTGTGTAGTAAGGCGGATGGTGTTTAAAGGTGACTTGTGACTCTTTAAATTAGGAAACCTGGTTGGTAATCTCTCTATAATAAATATTCTTTATTATTTTCGGTGACAATTAGAGGCAGACATTATCTTCGGTATTTTATATACGATTGTTTCATATTTAGACTAACCGTTTAAATTTGATTGGAGCATGTTTATGCATTAAAGAAACAACTTACAAAATATGTCGTTACCTACATAAAGAAAACAAATGAATAGAAACCAAGAACCATCTCGATCACGTCAGCTTTTGAACAAAAAGTTATATTGCCATAAACAGATAGACAGACAGGCAGACTGACCAATTCATACATATACACACACACACACACACACACACACAAACATACACCCACACACATACACACAAGCACGTTAATCTATAATACCCCTAGTTTTGCGTGGGGGTCTAAAACAGGACTCAATTCTTCATACATTCCCCGTGTTGGTCCGGGCTTCTTTGCAGAATATACCATCTGCCTTCCTGCCAGGCAGCTCGTAAAAGGCGAGCATAGGCTTACCGTCACTAACACCGTGACATCTGACTAGGTGGTAGAGTTTCGCAGCGACTCACCCGGATTGGTATCACCGCTTTACCTATTCCTCCCGCCATAACGTCAGTGCTTACCATTGACGTGTTCCGGTTCGGAGGGTAAGTTAACCGATAAATTTACTTTTGCTCGAGGCTTAACGTCCCAGCCTCAGGTTGGCAACGCACCATTACCACCTTTGGTGTCTCTAGGCGGCGTGAAATTTCTTACCATCAGAAAATCCATCTGCTTGTTTGCCTTACAATATCATAAAAAAAACATAACATTGATCCTGTATAATAAAGTACATTTTATGTATTTTTAATGAAAGTTTTGGATATTTTTTTTTACTAATATTTGAGCTACATGTGGATTGGTGCACTTTCGTGGAACACAGACCAATTATTTACTCTTTAATGATACGTAGAAGTCATGATAATATCTTAAGATACTGCGTTTAATTTTATTTATACTTTATGCCATGTTAATAGATATCAAATTGCAATATTCGTGAATAATTCGAATATTTTATAACTTAGTATTGTACAATTTAGGTTAAGTTCTTTTTAAAAGCGTGTTGTTAATTTATAATGTAGTTTTATTTATCTCATTTGTGTTGATGCCTGCTACTTCCCCTCAGTTTTAAATATTTTTAAACAAGAAGAGTTTTTCAATTCGACTGTATGTTTTTTATGTATTTATTTTACGGCCAATATCCTTCCGATTTTAATGGTTCTTTTTTAAAAAGATGGTTCATCATTACCGTACTACTATTTAAATAGTGCGCTTCGGCTTTACACTTTACACTTTTATTTTTTAAATTGGCTGATATGTGTTATAACAACTCTCTATAGATATATTTAAAACACATTTGGATTTCCGAAACTTGACGATTGTAGCTGAAGCGCATAATTTAAACAACTACTGTACGTCATGGTGGTTCCATATTATTTTTTTCAGGATCTGACAAGTGGTTTTTGAGTTACTTAATAATGCATAAATATTCGTTAATGTCAGACCATGGATTTAAAAAAAAGTAGGACTATTTCGAAATATTTTTTTTGAACATGAACGTTGCTGTGGCTCCGTATAAAATGACGTAATTCGATCCGAGTTTTTACAGGTTTGGATCGGACTAGTGCGTAAGCAATATCCGAATTCAATCCGAATTTTTTAGATCAATATTTTTACGGGTTCGGATCGGACGTAGTGCGGAATCTCTAAGTCGCAGGCGTCAACGCAATTTTTTAATCGAAGCGGTTAAGTGCGACTGAAGAGTTCCGTATCAGCAGTCATTATAATGTCAATGATATTTTAAAGCCTTTACCATAATTTGATACAGATAACGTTCAGTAATTGACGTATCAAAATCTATAGCGCTTTTGGTCTGAAAATTTGGTGATCTCAGTTACCGCTAGAGGCGCTGTTCAACGTTTTTATATAAACTAGTGGTCGCCCGTTGGTCGAAATTCGACCACAATACATTTTAATATCTTGTTCATAAGAACGCCATCTTCATTTATCAAGACTAACTACTTTGTTAACGAAAACACATACAATTTTGTTAAAGAAACTTGAGAGATATGTTATTAGAGGTAATTCATTAGAATGGTTTAAAAGTTATTTAGAGAATAGAAAGTAATATGTTGAGATATCAAAAGTAAGTGTAAACCACAAGAAAGTCTATACTTCAAGTTATCTTTTTAATGACTGCGATGCATCACAAGGTAGTGTTTTAGGGCCATTACTTTTTATAATTTACATAAACGATTTGCCTGATGCTATCAATCATGATTCAATTTTGTTTGCTGATGATACTACACTTCTCATCAAGAGCAAAAATAAAAACGATTTATTTGAAGAGACTAGTAAAACTTTAACTAAATTGACAGAATGGTTAAATAAAAATAATAATATAAAAATAAATCTTACGAAGACAAAATTAGTTTAGTTTTAAACACATTATAGAGATGCTAAAAAATTTAATGTTATTTGAAATATTACTACTATTGAGAATGTAGATTTAATGTTATTTGAAATATTACTACTATTGAGAATGTAGATTGTACTAAATTCCTAGGAATAAAAATCGATAAATTTTGTAACTGGAAATCGCATATTGATTTACTTTGCAATAAAATCGATAGGTTTGTATATGAGTTGAGAAGATTTAGAGAAGTTTAAGAAGAAAAGTTTAAAGAAGTTTAATTAAAGGCTGTGTCTATTAGCTTATCACGGGTATGTTTCTTCCGTTTTGCAGTATGGTGTTCCTTTTTGGGGGAATTCTGTAGAATTAACTAGACTCTTTAAGAGTTCAGAAGAAGTGTATTGGTGCGATATGTAGTGTCAATCACCAACCGCTTTTTAAGTCACTGAAAATATTGCATCTACCTTGTTTATATATATTGGCTGTATATGTATGTGTAAAAAAACATCAACAATTGTTTCACACAAATGCTGAAGTGCTAGGTTTGGCACATTTTAGAAATAGTGAGAAACTACATGTGCCTAACCAAAAACTCAACATTTACAAAAATAATGTGTATTGCATGTCCATTTGTATATACAACAAAATTCCTGATAATCTTAAATCACTTTCATAAAATAAATTTCGAAAAAGTTAGTTAATTTACTTTTAGAGAAAAATATATTCTCTGATATACTAAATTTGCTATAAAACCGGTTTCATTCTATAATCAGCTCGGTGTAGGTCGACCATGCTTCGGATCCTAGAATATCTATTTGTTACTTTAAAGGCTAAACTGCTCGACGGATTTTAACGGATATTAATTAATGAGACCGGGAAATTACCTAAATATATTAAGGGATTCTAAGCATAGCCTAGGTATCGTACATAGTTCCAATTATCCAGATGATATAAATATGACATTTAAAAATGAACTAGCTAACCTGGCAGACATTGCTCTGCATTATTTTTAATGTGATTTTAGTAAAAAAAAATTGGGGTGAGTCACCCTTATCACTTAGGGGTATGAAAACTTGATGTTGGCCGATTCTCAGACCTACTCAATATGCTCACAAAATTTCATGAGAATCGGTCAAGCCATTTCGGAGGAGAATGGGAACGAACATTGCGACACGAGAATTTTATATATAAGATAAGCTTATGTGTTACTATTAAATTGTGAAATGCGTTTCTATTATTTAAAAATAAAAAAACAATAACATTTTAAGTTTTTATTAAGCAACTTGGGCCTTATTTCTTAAGAGATTAATATTGATCATTATTTTATAATAAAACGAAATAAATAGAATACACTAAATTACACTAAGTCCTTAAGATTGTCACATTTTCAATAGTACTGATTCAAAAATATTTTAATGTCTTTGTCAAGCTTTAAAATTGAACATTTTTGTTTTGCATTCAATTTTCTTGTCTGTCGTCCCGTGTCTTTCATAATTTTACAATAAGTTTTACATTAAGTTTTTACAATAAGATATAATGTGGTCTAGCAGTTCAGGTGTTGGACATGACTGCATGAGGTCTCGGGTTCGAATCCCAGGTCGGGCAACAAAAAGAAAATTTAGTTTTTCCAATTTTCTAATTTAAAAAAAATGTTGCTTGGGATTGGATACGTTCCCGGTTGGCGACAGGCTTACCGCCTATCACATTATGGGGCTTAGTGTCTTCGGCTAGTCGTAGGAACCCTGGTTGTGCCTCTGCCTACCTCTTCGGGGATATGAGCGTGAAGATACCATAGTAAATAGTTAACAAAATTGCAGAGGAAATCAGTAACAAAAAATGTGCTCAATTTTGATCATCTAAAACTTATATTTATCAAAAATATTCAACGTAAAACAAAGGAAAAAACCAAGTACTAATATTTTATAAATCTGAATTTGCAGAACGACAGTTTTGGTTTAAAACAACAAACATTTTTGAACCTTACTTTTGACCTTATTCTAAAACAGGCATATAGCAATAAGCTATCAACTAAAAACTACGTTTTACTATACATATCAGTACAAAAACATTTAAAATTTGATCAATTGGTTACTTTTGTGTCCCTTTTAAGCCGTCCATAGTATATTTTACAAGTGTTGTTAAAATAATATACAAGTAAGTAATTGTATAAAACATATCTCATGTTAAACATTAAAAATATTTAACATACACAGTAACTAAAGGTTAATGGTGTCAACAATGATTTCTTGTTTGTGTGTATTTTGATAATACCAGATAGAGTCTATGATAGACTAAGATAACTAAAGTCAACCGTGGGTCTTGGTTATTTTTTTTTATGCTTAAGCTCCAAATGTAAGCAACAGACTTTGCTTTTGACTGAGCTCTTGTAAAGAGTGTTCGACAGGCACTGAATATCAGTCATATAATTGCACTTGGGCTAATTGTTAGAAAGCTAATCTGCCAATTATTGGTGGTGATTCTGACAAACAACCAATTTCAGATGCATGCTATCTTTTTTTAATGAAACAAAAAGAGATGGAACATTTTAGAAATTTCAAATTAGTCCGCCAATATCAAATTGTGACGTTTTTATTCGTTTTCTGAATGATAGGTTAAATGTCAGCAGAAATGTCTTGTACAGACTAATCTGACAGCACTAAAAGTGATTGGTCTCTTTCTATTGCATTTGTTGAAAGAAGATAGAGATAACTTCGTGAGTGTACAACAAAATTATCACCATTGGCTCGTGGGAGATTTCAATACTAAAGTATAGCGATTCAGTGACCTAAAGACCTAAAAATTCCACAAATTAACAGTCAGTTCACAATATTTTTGCTGGTGTTCAAAATAGACACACAGCAAAAAAACAATGAACGCAGTCATATGACATTTGCTTGGTTTGTAATCCATATCCAGCTTAACACATTATTAGAAAAATGGAAATGCTAGAATATGCATATACAAGGTAGAAAAATAATTAAGCATTTAAAGAAAATAACTAAAGTCTGTTTTTCCTTAGGAGTCCAATTTGGTAGACAAACACCACTTGATAGAAAAACATCAAAGTTTCAGATTAATCTCACACACTGAATTAAATGTTATTAGTTTTACATATTCAAAACTTAGTTATGGTAAGTTTAATAGTTTTCCCCAAAAAAAATTGTGTCATTCACCACTTTCATTATTTTCTTACCAAATATACACTATTTATTATGTTTTGGCAATATAGAAAAATAAACACACTTTCCCTTATATAATATTACTACTATTTACTAAATTACTAGTATTGACCAATAAATATCATTCATTCATGGTAGTATGCCATTCTTGTTCATTTGGTCTTTTGATAATTCCTAACCTTATTCATTGTCTATGGCTTCCTAATGTCACTGTTCCGCCATTGTTGTATACCAAATATGGACTCCTAAGAAAAAACAGACCTTACATTAAAAATTATCTTCTGAGGAGTTAGCAGCGTTATTTGAATGACCCTGGATAAGACTGCATAAAATTTATATTTGCCATTTCAAATATGTACTTGATGTTATAATTACTGTTTTGCAGTGCACACTGTTAACATGATTGTTAAGCAGACATTTAAATAACTGGTTTCTAATACCTTATGTTATTAATAATATCATGTTATAATATGCAGCAATATTAAGATATATAGAAGTTTATGGGATGAAAAGCAACTGATGCACTGGAGTATGAATAAGTCATTAAAATTATTCATTATACAACAAAACTTTTCAAGTGTGTACTTGGTACACAGCAATATCACACAGTTCTGTAACTGGGACAGAATATTCTATTTAGAGATGCTATGTCATTGAAAGAAACTGCTACATAATATACCAGTATACATGGGCGTAGACAGGTACGGGCAGAGGGGGGTAGTTGCCCATCAGAAGAGCATTCACATAGAACTGCAACTGTCTGAATGACTGAAAAGGGCTTTAACGGACAATGCCAGTTAAGGGTGGATAAGAGAGAGAAGCTTAAAATCATTTTTTGAAGAACCGAGCACAATATTTGTAAATTAACAGAAGGCGTTACTTTGCGGAAATCCATACTTAAATCACTTAACTAGTTTATGCTCGACCTTCGTGGAGTGCGGTCTAATTCTCCTGATGATGGTTTGGTTACGAATCGATATGTACGTTGCGTTTTTAGTAGTGTGCGTTTTAGTAGTGTATTGTTGGTGCTAACAAAATAGTTTAGTGGTGTGTGTTGTGTGGAGCAGAATATATTTGGGGTCTTTGGCTTCCGGTAAGTCCAATTCATTCATAACGCACTGTTTTTCCTGTTTTGTCTCGCCATTATACGTAGATATACATTTTCTCGGCGGAAAATTGCAACATAAATAATTTTGTTTGGATTTGAGAATATTTATCATGTGATGCTATTTCTGGTTACTAAATTTTGTTTTAAGCTATTAACTCACCTTGATTTTTACAAAAACCATATCTAAAACATGTATTTCAAATTCAAACGTCAATTTTTTTGTCTCTCCCCTTCTGAACTGTACCCTGGCTACACCCTTGCCTATATATCATTATTGTGTGAATGTTACACAGTAATTAGCTAATAAGCTAGCAATGTTGATGAGTATAATCCTGTTTAAATTATTTGTATTTTTTAAAAGAATTTATTAAAATAACTCAATATGTACAGTTACTAGCACTATAATAGCTCAGTTATAGATATCAAAAATAGCTCTAACACAACAGTATAAGACATTAATCAACATGTACAACATAAAATGTCATTTAAAATAACTGGTATTTAGTAGAACATTCAGTTAATATTACATGTCTTTCATTGTAAGTAAATAGTGTACATTATGCTTGCAATCATAGCTATTTGTTGCTATTTTTAGAAACTGTAATATAAAATTTGATTTTAAAGAATATCTGCTAAATACAAGTGTCTGTTATTAGCAGTTACTTTTATAATAACATAACAAAGTCAAATGGCTTTGTTGTGCTTCAACTGCAGTACTTTGAAAGAAACATTATTTTTTAACAATACAAGTACAGTACTACTATTTAAATTTTGCGCTTCGGCTTTACACTTTTTACTTTTTTTTACACTTTATACTTTTATTTTTAAATTGGCTGATCTAATCTAAATTTAAGCAAAATGATTAATTATGTATAATAGCAACTCTATATAGATATCTTTAAAATGCACTTGGATTTCCGAAGCCTGACTAATATAACCGAAGCACATAATTTAAATAGTACTACTATATATATATAGTAGTACTAGTAGTAGTAGTAGTAGTAGTAGTAGTAGTATATATATATATGTATATATGTCATTATTTTTATTAAATTTTCTCGACAAGTTTGTAAATTACAATCTATATTAATATATTTTAGTAATGTCCTCAACAAAATTGAGACCATGCTATTACTACAGTACTTGTGTCTCAGACTGGAATAATGCTAAAAATAGCTTAAATTAACATTTTATTGCAATGATATAAGGCTTTTTATTTTACATGTAAAGCACTCCTAGAAACTAGTTTTATAAAATGGTGTCTTGCTATTACAAACTACTAGTTTAAACAATATATATTAAAAAATATACACATATGGTTTTAACTTTTTCCAATTACTGAAACATTAAAAATACACCTCCAGGGTAAGTTGTCATAATCTCACAAATGATTTTTTTTAGAAAATATTTAAAATGGCAAATCTTTGAAAAAAATATCACAATATTTTTTCCAGTTATAAAATATAGTGAAAATAGTTTCAGTTTTTCGGTAAAAAAAAATGCATAAAAGCTATTTTGTGAATTACAACAACTTACATGGGAGGTATCAATATAAATCAAAAACAACTGCGACATCTAGAAATATTTGTATATATCATTACTTACTAACTGTAGTATTCTAATTACTGACTCTGAGGGAAGAGAATATACAAACGGTTAAAGTTATTAAATATGTACATACAAATATTGAAAAAAAAGTTTATAAATTAATTGTGTAGGAGAGCTCCTGGGCTACAAAATTAGATCAAGTAGGCACAATAAACCTGAACTTTTGAGTACCGAGAAGACAATAAAATAAAAAAAATAACACAAATCAACTTTTTTTTTCATTTCCATTATCATATACTATATTTAGGAATATGTTAATGAAACTATAAGCAATGTAAATTAATATTACTAACAGAAGATATAGATGACAAAATTTAGTTACAAGAAAATTAAATAAGTGTTAACAAATTGAAACTGTAACAAACAATTTAAGGAAGCCACTTGTCTTGTAGCTATGGACCTATATATTAACCTGTGCTCGCCACTTACGAGCTGCCTGGCAGAAACTAATAGAAGAAAGCTCTAACAAGGAGGTACAAATTACCTTTTTGCATATTGCGGTTTTTGGTATTGGGCTAATACCAGTTCGAGAAATATCCCAGAAAACTCTCAGTGTAATTTTGATTTGACTCTTGACGACTATGTTCCTGAGAAATACTCACTCGGGGTTATTTATGAGGTTTATCAGTACTATTGCTTGCTTAGCAATAAATTTGAATATATATTATGCTACGAACTTTAAGAAATTATAATAGTAGCAATTTTCTCACATTTTGTCATACATTTTCACAAATGTCTGAAAAACAAAAGAATATGATCCGTGCTTAAATAAGACACCTTCATCCAATATACTGACAATGCTTTGCAAACCCAACCATTAAGTTATATGAATTCAAAGTGTTGGCAAGGAGCCGTCAGCACACACATTAGAAGGTTCAATAGTATTAACACATTTTAATGATTTTTTTATAATTATTGAAATTGAATACACCAAAAGAATCAAAAATTGTAATGTAAAATCTTTGAAATACTGTTTACAATATGGATATTATAAGATAATTTTTGACAATCTAAACAAACTAATACATAATGAGTAAAATTACCTTCCATCGGTCCATTCTCCACGTTTTACTTGCACATTCACATAGTACACTTTCACTAATCATATACACTTAATTAACACTCAAATGAGTCCATGGCGTTTCTTGTACTCTTCTAAGTTAAGGGATCTTTTCGGACCAGTCTCTTTCACTCTCGTCGATATTTGTTTTGGTTGAGTTGTTACAACCTCTGCAAAAAAAAACGTACTTACATATCTCCCTAAAGGGGACTTAATAATAATTGGAAACCTGAATAGCGAGAATAAAACTTTGTATATACCTACATCCCGGAGGAATAAAAAGTAAAAGCCATCTTAGAGTGAAACTTTTATATACTGGGTAACAAGGGGATATGCGTGCCAATGGATTCACTATAAGGGACACCGAAAACCGAGTGAAGTGGAGAACTAAGTATAAGAAGGTGGACCCTGGGTGCTCATGTCCATAATTTGACAGATATCAAAGATACACTTTTTTTTCGGTGGAATGTAGTAGTAGTAGTAGACCTAGAAAAATTAAAGGCTGAAATGTTAAGTCGGCGAAATGTTAACGTTAAAAATAAGTGAAAGACGTGGCAGCATGGCCTAAAGGTCTTAGCTGGTACTAGAAAGAGTCAAATAGAAAAAAAATAATGGCCAGCCATAAAGTCTGCAGAAATAAGTAAGGCCGTATAGTTTAGTACCCATCCGGGCGAGTCGCTGCGAAACTCGACTACCTAGCCAGATGTCACAGTGTTAGTGACGATAAGCCTATGCTCGCCTTTTATGAGCGGTCTGATAGGAAAGCAGACAGTCTATTTTACAAAGAAGCTCAGACCAACACGGCAAACTTACTTTTTAATCTTGATGACACTACAATATATTTTTTTTTATGATTGTAAATCCAAAATGGCGGGTTACATATTAATTCACAACAATCTCTTTTAAATGAAAGAATTGAAGTTCTATATTTTTTTATCATGAACATATACCACTTGGTGTAAAAAAGTTATAAACCTCACCATAGATTGAAAGAATAGGTATGTGCATTAATTATTTGATCGCATCGTTGGCGAGTGGGAAGCGTGAAAGTACACCAACCAACCGCGAGGCTCGGGTTCGATTCTTGAGGGCAGGCATTTGTGTGATAAATATTTAGATGTCTGCATTACCGGGTCTGGGTATTTATTAAAATTATTCTGACGTCTATTTAAGTATTTCTATGTATTAGTATTGTTGACTAACACCCATAACAAAGGCATATATTTGGTTACTTTGGGGTTAGATTCAATTTGTGTAGCTCATCTAGGGATATTTAATTATTTAAAAAAAAATCATATTTCATTATTTACTAGGTGGTAGTTCCGCAGCCACTCAGCCGGATTGGTACCACCGCCTTACCTATTCCTGCCGCCATAACGTCTGGTTTGGTTTTGCTCGAAGTCTAACATCCCGGCCTCAGGTTGGCAACGCACCATTACCACTTTTGGTGTCTCTAGGCGGCGTGATTTCTTATCATCAGGAAATCCGTATCCTGTCCGTATCCGTAATCCAATATCATAAAAAAAAAATAATCTCACACTACAACCGCAAGCTGATTTTCAGATTCAGATCCAGAACATGACAATGTCATTATGGGGGTAGGAATAGATAGTACAGTGGATCCCTACTCATGCAAGTTACAGTACTCTACCACCAATATTCATGTTGTAATGATCCATTTAACATAGGCTTGATTCTTTTGAGTTACTACTTACTTAGGCAGAGAGGCAGATGGTCTATTTTACTCAATGGGGCTGGACTAACACTGGAAAAATATGCTATAAAATTATACAGGGTTACATTTAAAAGATCAGCCAAATTTTGAGGGTCGAGAATCGATAACACTTTTGGAGTAATTAAAATTTAAAAGAAATATATAAATTATAATCTTTATCTGACGCAAAATACAAAATGTATGGTTACAACGTAAACAAAGCATTCAACTGGTTCCCTTCGACCGCAATCGCATGCGCAGGCTGGTGACATCACTGCTCGTACTAGGTACGACCTAGCGTGACAACAAGCGAAGTATCAACGCGTACTGTGTTAAACAAATGTTTAAAAAGTAAATATTACAAATGGGCAATAATATTTTAATATAATTTTGGCCCTAACTCCCTTGCATTAAAATTTGGCTGGTCCTTTGAAAGTAACCCTGTATATTTATTATAATTGTGTGTCTATATGTATAAGGTGTAGTGTATGGGTACACTTACTCGGTATAGGCAGGTCTATTTCTATGTTGATATCGAAGTCATGCAACGAGTATAGGCTGGTGTTGTCCGACGTTGTAGTCTTTTCCTTTGTTACTTTATCAGTTTCATTCTGTTGTTGCTGCGAATGGAGTACAGTAAATTACTTGACTTATAAAAAAAATTAAATCAAAGAAAGTATCTTCACGTCCATTTCCCGAAGAGTAAGGCAGTGGCACAACCAAGGTACCTACGACTAGCTGAAGAAAACATTTGATGGGTGACAAGCCTATCGCCAACCGAGCAACGTCATTATCGTTTTATAGAAATACTTGAAATATAATATTGTAATGTAATAAGTAACATTAACGTAAGATACACGCCATCCAAAGTGGAACAAGATAGTGACATGCACTAAAGTTATGGTTGAACAGTCCAAAGATTTTTCTATAGCGGTGGACTGAATCATCTCACCACCCAGTCTTAGTCACGGTGTTAGTGGCAAACAAGCTGACGGTCGCCTTTTACGAGATGCTTAGAAGGATAAACACCAGAGAGAACTTGTTACAAGGGCGACATAAAAAAAATACCGCAAGTCTCTCCATCTCTTGCTTCTCCTTGATCGCCTTCTCCTCTTCTTCTTTCTGTTTCTGTTCAGCTGCCACTTGTTCATTCATAAGATCCTGCAGCAAAAAAAAAATAAGTTTGACACAATGTTATAACACCTTTGAAATTTTTTCTTATTAACTTTGAGAGAAGATGACATTTCGTGCATTTCTTTATTCTAAAGAGAGAACCCACTTTTTGAGAAATTTATCCTATTCCAATTTAATATTTATTTAATATACAAAAAAATCCAACTTTTTTTAAATCGAGTTCAAAAAACCGAGGAGGTTCTCAATTCGGCCGGTATTTTTTTTTATGTATGTTTACCGATTTCTCCGAGGTTTCTGAACCGATTTGCGTCATTCTTTTTTTGTTTGATGCGGAATAGTTTCGAGTTGGTCCCATAAAAGTTTGATTCAGGTAGGCCCATTAGTTTTTACTTTGTGATCATTTTTATCTATTTTCACCTATCCCGATGTTTATTTTTATTAAATTAAATCATATCAGCAATAAACTAAAAAGTATCAAACAATAATAACTACGTCAATTAAACCGACTTCTAAACTAAAACTAAAAAGTAAAAAATAATAAAGATTTAATATTAATTTCATATTATCTATTATTTATATGTGCTATTTATTGATAGGTTTGAAGTTGGTGCCAATCCTTAAACTTAAAATTATAAGTATATATTAAATTGGAATAAAAAAAATATTTCACGCTCATATCCCCGAAGAGGAAGGAAGAAAAGGGCCAACAACGATTAGCCGAAGACACTAAGTCCCACAATGTGGCAAGCCTATCGCCAATCGGGCACATATTTAATCCCGGAAAACATTATTTTTATTAAATAAACAGAAATATACATTTCCTTTTTTTTTGTTATTTCCAAACAAAATTTGAATTTTATCTACAACGATATATTCATTTACTTAATAGTATAATTAAAATTAAATGTCTGTGGAAATATTGACATAAAAAATATTGAATGTGGTAATAGTGAAATAATTTAGACATAGGTATTATTAAACTCTCAGTAGCTCAATTAGCAATGGCTTTTGTTATAATTATTACTAGCTGATCCGGCAAACGTTGTTTTGCCTTATGACTAATTACATGACGATTGATCAGTTATCGACCCGGGATAAAAAATAATTAAATTACTAAAATGACGATTAAAAAATAGGGGTTGGTAATAAAAGGGTGAAAATTTAGGGTTGTATGTACTTTTATATGCTGTATCATATAAAAATAAAAACAAAAAAAAATTGTCTGAAAATTACAAAAAAAAATTTTAGGGGTGGACCAACCCTTAACATTTAAGGGGATAAAAAATAGATGTCGGCCGATTCTCAGACCTACTCAATATGCTCACAAAATTTCGTGAGAATCAGTCAAGCCGTTTCGGAGGAGTTCGAACCCCGTGACACGAGAATTTTATATATTAAATTGTGAAATTCTAACATACTTAAAAATGTTAAAGTTTGACTCAGCTTCGATTCGACTCATTTCGACTTCAAACCTATTAGTAAACGGCACATTCTTTTTAGTTTTAGTTTTGATGTCGGTTTTTATTAACATTGTTATTTTTATTTACTTTAATATGTATTTTTTTATTTATCTAGCGAGAAGCCAAGCATGTACATTTCCTAAATGATCTAGAATGAAATCCACCCTTTGCGTAATATTTATACGATTTTAATTAGCTTGCCCAGTTTATTTGTTTGGGTCAAATTTAGTAATTGGATTTTTAGATACTCGCTTCCTGGCGGGGACTTGTAATTTTTTTATGATATTGGAAAGCAAACAAGCAGACGGTTGACGATGGTAAGAAATTCACGCCAACTAGAGACAGAAAAGATGGTAAGGGTGGGTTGTCAACCTGAGGCCAGGATGTTAGGCCTCGAGCAAAAGTAAGTTTACCGGCTACCTTACCCTCCGAACCGGAACACGTCATGACGTTATGGCAGCAGGAATAGGTGAGGCGGTTTTACCAATCCGGACGAATCGCTGCTAAACTCTACAATCTAGTCACATGTAACGGTGTTAGTGACGTTAAGGCTACGCTCGCCTTTTACGAGCTGCCTGACGGGAAGGCAGATGGTCAATTCTGCAAAGGAGGAGCCCGGACAAACAAGGGGCTATTAATCTTGATGACAATATAATACATTTTTTATTATTGTAAAATATCCAAAATGGCGGATTACATATTAATTAACAACAACCACTTTCAAATGAAAGAATCGAAGTTCTATATTTTTTTAGCTTTTAGTAAATAACCTTAATGATAAAATTGCAATAAACTTTTTTTATCTATTTCAGGATTACTCCTCATTTTGATTTTTTTTATTTAGTAACAGAAACGCCAACCGCTTGTAATTTTTTTATTTTTCTTGGGACCTTTATTCGTTATCACTTGGTTTTATTTTATTAAGATGTGTGTGTGTGTCTGTGTGTTTGTGTGTGTGTCTTTGTGTGTGTGTTTGTGCGTGCGGTGCGCGCGTATGAGAATAATAACGATCATCCAAATCGATCCATCAACATCATCTTATCTTATCAGCACTTAATCCGGTTGTTTCTCACATCTAAACGTGGAAACCCAGGTATATGACTGCCAGTTTTCTTTCTCCATTTCAATCAGTAGTCGTCATACCCAATATCCAAGTTTCAGTAAGTCGATTCCTATAAATTGAGTACTTCCTAGTTTTGAGAATGGTAAAAAAGTACAAATACAGTTACCTGCGACCTGGTTCCCGTATGCGATTTAAAGTTCATAACAGGCTTGGTGTGTCGTCTCGTGAATGGGTCGTCAGTCTTCTTACCCTTATTTGCTTTCACCTACAAACGGACAAACATTAATACAATAATTTATATTATGTACACATGATACATTTTGTAAAGATCAATACATATTATAGAACTAAGACCCCCAGCCGCGTCTGTTTATATGTCAGTCTGTTCGTGATAAACTCAAAAATATTCACTTACAATTTTCACCAGAGTTTTGGCGCCATCGAGAGAAAGGATGGTCAAAGTTTTTTCATAATTATTAAATTTCGTGTTAATATTGAGTGAAATTAGTCAATTTTGGTGGCATTTTGTACAATGTTGTTCAGTTAAAGTGCACTTACAAATGAAATAATCATGAAGAAATTAGCGTATTGTGTATTTCCTCGTTGCCGCCAAATCTCATTATATGAGCTTGAGTAATGAGGCCACCGTTTTACTCGAGAGTCTTATATGACTTACTGACGACTTATGACTAATGACTAATTATAATTGATTAAAATTTATATCAAATTTAATGCAAAATTCTACTTGACTAATGACAAAATACTAACGTCAAGGCCAAAACCTAAAGAAAGAAAGAAGAATTTTCACGAAACAGATTGATTCCCAAGGAAAGTTCAGATTTACAAATAGATAAGTTTTAGTTAGTAGTTAAGTAAATTTCTTAAAAGAAGACTATATTTGTAGAACATATCGGAAAATTTGGAAACTTTCACTGAAAACGCTTCCAAAATCTTTTAAGTCAACAAAACAATATAAGGGCAATTGTGTCCTTTTCATAGGTCTACAAAAAAGTCCGAGATATTGTGTCTATTTTCGAGGATAACTTATTATACTAAGTTTTAAAAATATCACAGTAGTTTTAAGGTAATTAAAACGGAAACAATATTAAACATTTATAAATTATCAAATTACACACATTAGTCATGTGCGTTTTCTTATTAATAGAGCTTTACTTATTAAATGATTTTTTACTCTAATCTATGCATTAATACGTGATGCCAAAATTTGGACTCTTTGTTACGAAAATTGCGCTAAAGAATGAGTATAAAATTTGGCACACTTATTGTTTATATGTAGGAGAAGTGCAGAACGCTAACATTTTTCAATAAAAATGCTTATAAAGTACATTTAATCATTAAACAAAACATCACCCACACTACCGTGCATTTGACACACACAAACATATTGATGTTGACGATAAAAGATCACAGATGGCGCACTAACTATTCAGGAAACAAAGTAGTTGGTCTTGAGAAATGCAGATGGCGTTCTTATCAACTAATGGTCGAATTTCGGCCAATGGGCGACCACTAGTCAATTTTATTGAACGTATCAGAAGTAATCGTAAACTTAAAATTACGAACGGAATTATAGTTCATGCTTTGCGACAACAATTGGTTAATTGGTTGGGAAAGAAAGGAATTACAAACTTCGCCACGGGACTTAAATCCTCAGTAGCTTAAATGGTTAGAGCATTCATCGGCTTGAGACGAAATGTTACAGGTTAAAAGCCAGTCTGGGGCGAAATTTTTTCTTTCTTTAAAATTTATAGAACCAATTGATTAATTTGGAAATTAAAATAGTTTTTATTTTAATTCCCAAATTAATTCCAGAGCACCCACAACTAGCCGAATACACTAAGTCCTGCAATTTAATATTTGGCAAACCTATTCCCAACCGGGCATATACCCAATTCCGGGTAGCTATTTATTTTTATTAAAAATTGAAAAAAACATTTTCTTTTTGGTTGCCTGACTCGAAGATCGAATTCGAGACCTCATGAAGTCAAGCGCAACACCTAGACCGCTAAATCGAGCTTAATATGGGAATTTTATAGAATAAATATATATAATATAAGTACATTCTTAAATCATATTTAGAAATATCGCAGTCTCACAACTCTAGAAACAGAAATACAAAATGTAGGCAAGTACTAACCTCTTCCATGATCGCCTTCTCGGCTGTCTCCACATTCAGTTTCCGGTTCCGGTTGTTGATATAGCTGATACTTTGTATGGAGGAGGTTCTGGTCTTGTCCAACTGGCTCGCTCGATCTTCCAACTCCTGAATTTTCGCGTTCAAATCCATGACTTGATCTTCATCACCTCTGTTGTAAAAAAAAGTAAATAAAAAAATAAGGTTATAATGTAGCAGTCCACTTTCTTGATAATAAGAGATCATTCGCACCCATCCACCATAGATGTCACAGGTGCGTCGCTATTCGCTATCTTTTTAGCATGTAAGGCCACATGTGCCAGTTTAATGGTTACTTTGCCTTCCAGCACGGAGCATAACAACGGCGAGCACGTTATAAAAATAAAGTTGTGACGTCATAACTAGTTTTCTTTGTTTGAAACGTTAGGATAATATACATTAAGGAGGAAACTTTAGTAAAATTAGATGATTAAAAAATAATATAATACCTTAACTGGGCCACATCTCTTTCCTTCATGAGCTGTGTCTTTTTCATAGCATAGTTCGTAGGGTGGGATCTGAATCTCTCCTTTTCTGCTACTATTTTCTCTATATCTTCTTCCTATAAAAATGTATAGTTAACTGATTCCGCTTTCAAAACATACCTTTAGTAGTTAGTTATAAGAAAACAAACTCTGCTGTTAACAACAAAATTGATCTCGATCTCCTCATTTTTTGTCATTAGACGGGGAATAAGCGCACGGCTTTCCAGACAAGAAGAGACAACCGTGGCCTATAGACACCAAAGATATTACAGGTGAGTCGCTGTTCTGTGGCCGAGGCTACCGTCTACCATACCCTTCGGACCGGAACATAATAGAGTCGTTATGGCTGCAAGAATATGTAAGACAATGGATATCTAACCGGGCAAGTTTGCTGCATAGCAGTCTATCACCAGTGGTCTAGTTGGTAATGACTCATTTAGCCTGCATTCGCCTCCTACCTGAGGCAAATGGTCTGTTCTCTTCAGTGGACCCGGACCAACAGATGGAAAATAAGTTTATGCATATGAAAAAATCTTTTATTTTAATGACTAATGTGTTGCTACTTACTATGTGTTGTGGTTGACTTGAAACTTGGTTTTTATTACTTCAAATAAAAAAATAGGTTTCGACTTTTGTATCTAATAATAAAATAAAAAAAAATCAAGGGTATTTCTTTGAAATGACTAATGTGTTGCCAACCTTACGGTTATTACAACTTTACCGGGCCTTAAAGGTTCATGGGTACAAGTTTTAGTATTATAGACACGTCACAAGCGTCTCATGGAAGGTGTATATGTAATAAAAGATTTTCTATTACTACATATTTTTATAAAGTTTTTTTAAGTGTTAAGAAAGTTAACACACATAACACCTTATTGAAAGATGTTAAAGATGTGTCCCTGTGCTGTGACCGGGGTTTTTAAGTCAACGTCATTATGGCAGAATTAACTAAGGCGGTGAATATCTACACTGGCAAGTGAATGCACATACTCTACCGCTAGTGCAGTGAGAGAGACTGAAGCATACTATTCTAGACTTCTTATTTGTATGTGTTTGCGTGTACTAGTGTGCAAGTTAACATGTGTTTGTGTGTAAACCTTACCTTGTACTCATACATCATGGCCTCTTTGACTTCATCTAGTTTACTTCTAACAAAGTCCATGGTGGGTGGTCTTTTGTTTGCGTCCTTTATTGCTTTGTGCCACTTTT
>NJDC01001772.1:214786-235218 GCA_002245475.1 Calephelis virginiensis | reverse complement strand
AGCTTCGACCATCTTTTCTCTCGATGGCGCCAAAAACTACGTCTCTTTCAAATACTAATACTTTGGTCTTCTGATATTTGTTTAGAAATTCTATAGAACGCGCGCAGTGATTTCTTGTGTTATGACGTCACAGACATCAAATCTCTTGACACTGCAAATTCAATATGATGAAAGTAAAATAAAAAATGTCTATTGATACAGAATATTGATAAATAAAAATAATTATAAAATAAACTTTTAAAACAATGTCCCCGAGAACTGTTAAATATTGGTTGAAATTCTGTTGAACAGTCTCTAAACTAATTTTAAGTTTTTTTTATTTATCTATATATATTATATATAGTTAGTTTGATGTCAAACATTTATAAAATATTTTCAAAAATAATATTAGCAAGAATATCAAACATATTGGACGATAATCAACCTAAAGAACAAGCCGGCTTTCGAAGTAATTTTTCAACTCTAGATCACATACATACTTTACGACAAATTTTACAAAAATACAAGGAATATAATAAAATATACTACATTGGTTTTATCGACTTTAATAAGGCATTCGACACATTAGAACATGAGTGCATATTGGATGCTCTACAAAAACAGGGAGTACATCAAAAATACATTAATCTAATTAAAAACGTATACACAAAAAGCACTGCACAGGTTAAACTAGAATTAACTGGTGAGGAATTTCAAATTAAAAGAGGCGTTCGACAAGGAGACCCTATATCACCAAAACTTTTTTGCCAGTGTTAGAAATGATCTTCAGAAACCTTAATTGGGACAATGTTGGACTACACATAAATGGAGAAATTCTTAGTTACTTACGCTTCGCAGACAATCTTATTTTATTCTCAGAAGACCCAAAAACTCTACAAGAAACGCTACAACATCTATCAGATGAAAGCGCCAAGGCTGGGTTGTCGATGAATTTGACAAAAACAAAAATATTCGAATAGACGAATTCAACAAATAGAATATGTTACAGAATATATATACTTAGGCCAATTAATATCTACTGAAGAGTATATGAACAAAGAAGTAGACAGAAGAATTACTAATAATTGGAAACGCTTTTGGTCACTTAGAGAGATATTGAAAAATAAAGAAATGTTAATGGGGATAAAAAAGAAACTATTTGAAATGTGTATTATGCTTTGCTTGTTATATGGTTGTCAAAAGTGGGCTCTAACAGAGCAAATGGAAAATAAAATCAAAGTTCGTCAAAACAGTATAGAAAGAAGTGTAATGGGAATAAAAAGAAGAGACAGAGTGAAACTAAGTGATATTAAGGTAAAAACAAAATTTAAGAACGCACACAGTCTACAGAATGTTAAAATGGCGATGGACGGGGCACATGATCAGAGACAGCAAAGAGAAATGGACTAAAATAGTAACGGAATGGTACAAGAGGTTGTACAAGAAATAGAGGAAGACAAGTTAAAAGATGGGAGGATGATTTTAAGAAAATAGCTGGCCCGCTATTGTTACGTCTTGCAAGAGACAGGAACTCTTGGAAATCTTTAGAGGAGGTCTTTGTCGAAGGACAAGCTGTTGAGAAGGAACTGTTTGCCGATGTTAACTAACACATTAAATTTGTAGTTTTTTATAGATTAGACTTAAGAATACTATGTACTTGTTTACATTTAAACAGCAATAAAGGCTTATTTTATTTATTATTTATTTTATTTTATTACATATAGTTTTCGCCATCTTCTTTCAACGAAAGCGATAGAAAGAGACAAAACACTTTTAGTGCTACCAGATTAGTCTGTACACGACATTTCTGCAGATATTTGATTTATTACTCGGAAAACGTTGTTTAAAAACGTCACAATTTCACATATCCGGACTAATCTGCCATGTCTAAAATGTTGCATCTCTTGCGTTTTTGTTTCATTTGAAAGAGACAGCATGTACCTAAAATAAGTTTAGTTTATGAACAGCAGAATCACCACCAATGTTTCCACAGCTAAAAAAATTCAAGACATTAACACACATTTACCTGATTACTGACAAACTCCAGTCGAAACACACGGTCCTGCGTCCCGTGCCGTAACTTGAAACCTTTATTCGTCCGTGTGTTTCCAAGATTGTATACTTTCGCAGTTTCGTAGACGTCAATGATTTCCGCCACCTGGTTTAAATTAAAAGTTATTATTACATAACTGAATGCATTTTTTTTACACTGGTTGAAAATATTGTTTTTTATGATATAATACAATGAACAAGTACATAATTGTCCTAATAGAAAAAAATAACCGTGCCATGCAGACACCATAGATATTACAGGTGCGTCGTTGTCCTGTGGCCGGTGTAGTTAGGCCTATTGTGCGAGGTTACTGTTGAGTCATACTCTCAACATTTTACCTACTAACGGCAACGGCGTGAACAAAGGGGGTGGGGCGGCCGACGCGCGATCGTCAGTCGCAGATTGAGTGAGCCTACAAACTACGTTGCGTTTGCGCGGCTAACCCTTTTTTACCTACTTTCCTTGTACTTTAATATCTGTAGACGCGACTGTAATTATACGTTTTGTTCCCATACTCTGCAGTTGTTTATTTCTAAATTATACAGTCCACTACCTCGACCACTGAACTTACAGTTACCGACTACCCTTCCTGTCTGGGATGGAACATGACAATTATTATGGCATTAGGAATAGGTAAGATGACGGTAATGACCTATATAACCTACACTCGGCTATTATGAGTTGCCTGGCATGTATTATTTTGGCTATGTTCAGATTTTTGTGAGTGTAAATGTCTCCACTCAACTATACATAGCTGATTTTGATGAATAGTATTGTAGCATATATTTTAAACTGAACAATATACAGAATCAGGTTCTGTAAAGGATAGCGCAAACTGTTGACGAATCGGAGCAAGCGCTGTCGGGGCGCATCGCATCAGCGGATTTTGGTTACTCAGTACCAAAGAGTGAGTGAAAAAGAATAGTGGCAACTCTCAAATATTGAAAGTGGCGCCTCTAGCAGTTGTCGTACGAAACTTTAGCGTTAAAATACCATAGTGCTCTTTTCTTAACAGTAACATCATGATCTTTGTCACTATAGGCCGCATCGGGGTATGCGGCAGGGTGCCGATCGGAAATCCGCCCCGATGCGGCCCGGCCCAGTGGGCGTTACTCTATACAAAATGTATGCAAGCGGTCTAGGCGGATTATTGCGCTGCGATTCACCCCGTCCCGGCCCGTCCACATGGGCGCTATCCTCCAATGTCAAGTGATACAAGGTATGCTGGGTCGTAGTATTGTATAAGTACATTTTTTCAGTAACAAAATAGTCTGTATAGTGTATAAAGTGTCTGTATATTGAAGATCTTCTAAAAATGGCAACATTGCATTGACTGTTTTCAAACAAAAAACGCGTTGGGCGAAGAACATTAAACTTACCCTATACACGGGGTTGCCATTATTGTTGCCAATACCAATCCTGACGAAACAGCCTTGCACAACCCGAGAGAAGAAAGGCAAATGAACTAGCCTCTCTAGCTTGAACCTGTAACAATTTTAAAAGTAAAGTATATACGATTATAGCATAGTTTCTATCGCGGGCATTGAACGTGGAGTGGTGAATTCCGTTACGAAAATAACCTAAAACCCCGACCGGCACAGCGGTGATACTTTTAAGTTTTGCCATCTATCGATAAATAGCAGAACTTTTAATGACTTTTTGATCACGCTTGTCTCTTTTAGTTCAGCAACTCGCCTCTAGGTGGCATTGGTTTTATCGGCGTTACTGCTCATGCGTAATCCCCCTCTTCGCCCCGCAATTTGGTGACTCATGCCTGCTTATGCAATAGCTTTACCGCAGCAGTCTCCGATTTTCACACGTCTTATTATTCTGAAACATACCTGCTGAGCCTGAGCTTGTTGATCTGATCCCTGGTATCGGCGTATTTGACCTCAACTTCTTCCCTATCCCGTTTCTTCTCCTCTTCCTCTGCGTCAGATGAAGATGAACTTGAAGAACTTCTCCTGCCTGGAAAGAAACACATTTCAGGATTTTAAGACTTAGCAAGGGTAATGGCGTGGATCCTTACCCATGCAAGTTAAGAGCGCAGTACCCTGCCAGTGAGTGGTGTTGTTGGTAATAACCTATGTATCCTATGCTCGTTTTTTACAAGTTACATGAAGATATGCAAATGGACTACGAAAGCAAAGGATTAACGAAGACTGGATTTTCGTAGCACTGATTCGAAATCAATAAATTTAATCTGCATATATACAAGTAAACAAAATTGCAACGTCTGTTTGTAACATCAACATAACAGCATTTTACAACATTCATCTGAATATATATACCAGAGGTTCTCAAACTTATTTCATGTAACGCCCACTTTGAAAATCAGTTACGTTTTAGCTCCTAGCGTATTTTTTTTGGCACAAAAAAAAAACGTTAATAATACCATAATTGTCTCGCCAGGAGTTTAACAAAAACATTTTTTTTTGTAGTCCCCTTACCGCCTTTTCTAAGCTTCTAGCGCCCACAAGGGGCATTATCGCCCGGTATTAAAGACTGGTATACAATACGGTACATATAGAAAAACTTTATATATGAAAATAACATTTTTTACTATTTTTGTCTGTCAGTTCGTTCCGCTAAATCGCTGAAACGGCTGGAGCTATGATGATGGGATTTTCACTGGCAAGTAGTTGATGTAATAAGGAATAACTTAGGCTAGTTTTATTTTAGAAAAAAATGTAATTAACCTAAATAGTTTAATTCTACGCGACCAAAGTCGTAGGCTCAGCTGGTTTCTAAATAAATTTAAATAAGCTGCAGACCTTGAGATTTGTTGTCTTCAGAGTCAGATCCAGAATCATCAGAATATATATCTGATGCTTTTAACTTGACACTCTGCTTGCTCGTGCCTCCGATTATTTCTGCGTCGGCATCCTGGAAAATAAACTCAATTAGTTCATCAAATTTTTATTACACACATTTTAATTCAATAATTACCCATTGAAGCAATTTCAGTAATTACTTCTTTTGGCTATTTTTAATCTCCAAACGAAAAAGAGGGGTGTCTGTGTGTGAGTGTGTGTGTCTTTTAGTGGCATCACAATTTTAGACTGATTTTTTTGAACTTTTACATAAACGCGTAAGTTTAATCGGGGATTAATATAAAATGTTTAATTCCAGTTAGTGGTAGTAAATGGAAACTCACGTCGTCGGGCTCGCCCCCCTTCCGCTGCTGCAAGAGCCGCTGCTGCGTCTCGACGCGCACGGCGCGGGCGTCCCGCTGCGCCCGCAGCGCCGCCATGGCCGTGAGCCGCCGGTCGTCCACGTTCCGCTTGCGCTCCGTCTTGGCCCCGAACAGGGGGGACGCCGACCGCTCCGCTTCCGCTTCTGTCGCACACCGTACACACTAATGCTTTTATTTCAACACTACATAGCCCGACGAACCCGGTTACATCCATTCAATTTGCCTAATTTCCTCGCAGTTTTTCCTCTTTTCTTTATCTTTTAAACCTTTCCTCGACTTGCAACAAATAATTCAAAACCAAAATTAACCAAATCGGTTCAGCCGTTCTCAAGTTTCTGCGATACTAACGAACAGTATTTGATTTGTTAAGCGCAATAAAACTGCAAAAACCGACTTAAACATACTTCAATTACTTCATTGGATACCGCGTCGCGATTTGATAATTCTTTTTTCGAAAGATAGCAAACGATTCCGAAATGACCCCACATAGTAATTATTAAAATCTTATTAGAAGTTTCTACACTTGATAATGTATAATTTTTTCTCATATCTTTAAAACATCATCTTTCTTCAAGTTCAATATAACTCAAATAATAACCACTGACCAGATCGTAATAAAACTAATACGGGACCACCTCGGAATCACCTCTTTCTAAAAACCGGCCAAGTGCGAGTCGGACTCGCGTACCAAGGATTCCGTACTATTATCTATAATATAAACTCACGTTTGTTGTAAGCATTCCTAACAGTGTGATCCGAGAAAAAGTGACATGTGACACATGACAGATGAAAGATTGACAAAGCAGATATACAATGCGAATGTGGATGGATGTAGGTACCTGGGGAGACCAAGGTTGACATTTCACGATCAGATCAATCGGATATTATCCGAGGGTGGTGTCAAGAGTCTCCGAAAAAGGCGTGTTTGTATGAAAAGGGTTATGAATGTGAAGGAAGCAAGACATGTTTGTCAGGATCGTGAGGTCTGGCACTCGATACTCTCTGCCTACCCCGTAAGGATCTTGGTGCGAAGATATGTATGTATACTAACTATGGCTCGCTCCGTGATGTTACCTCCCACGCTACCCGCGCGGCCGTTGCTTGGCAACCGCCTAGCGCTCGCGCGACCACTTCACCACGGCACGTTAGATGCGCGGATTATTTTCATTTTGTGAGGTTTTTTGTATTAGATTAGGTATTTATTTTTATTATATTTTATATATTTTCTAAATATTTACTTACAAATATTCAAGTTTCTACTTGTTTATTAAGATCGAGTAAAAAATGCTTAAAAATACGTTTGTTGTATAGGTAAATATTAAAGGGGGCTCCCTTTAATATTTACTTTATTGTTATTTAATTATTTATTTCGAAAGATAATATACACGAAAATATTCTGTGAAAATTTAAAAAGACTTCCTTAAAACGACTTAAAAAAATACGAAAAAAAACACGTTAATTGTATGAAGGGTCCCCCGTTAATGTTTTATTTTTTAGTATTTGTTGTTATAGCGGCAACGAAAATACATCATTTGTGAAAATTTCAACTTTCTAGCTATCACGGTTTATGAGATACAGCCTGGAGACCGACAAAAGCGGAGGCTTAGTAATAAGGACCGTTTTCACCCTTTGGGTACGGAACCCTATAAAAGAACCATCAAAATCGGTTGGCTATTGTCCAAGTAATGATGTAACAAACATACAAAAATAATAAAAAAAAAACACAATTGAAATAAGACGCTCCTCCTTTTTTCGGTTAAAATTTAATATATACTTATTGATGGTCCTTTTATAAATGGTGAGCTAATAAATATTAATACAGTAAAGAGGAAAGATTTTAATGTTAGTAAAACTACTTTTGAAATTTTATATGGCTATTTCGAAGGATAATTTATAATACAATTGGACCCGTTATGTGACACTGCTGTCGGTTTGTAATATGGTTTTCTTCTTCTACAAAAATTTAAAGATTTGTTAGTTTGTTGATATTGGAAAAGCACAAAAACTACTGGAGTAATTTGAAAATAAAATCGTTTAATTTTTAAGTTGTCAACATTATCTAAAACTGGGGAAACCAATGCTTTAATACAAACTGTAAACAGCTGTTAATGTCAAGCGATACAAAGCTCGCCGGATCGGCTAGTAATATATAACTATCAACGTAATCGATAAGAAACGAATTAAAAATGTAATATGTTGTTTAAATTGTCAAATTTTTTTACTGTAGTACTCACCTTCATCTTTCGGTTCGTCGGGTATTTCTCCTGGGCTAGGAGGTGGGTCTTCTTTCTCTTTTTCTGGTTCCTTTGGTTCCTCGGGTTCAGATTCTAAAATACAAAACACTTTTAGTTTAACACTTAAATGAAGAAAAAAAACAATAACCCCTGGCAAAATCTACATGTAATGTGTGCTGCTCCACAGACACGCACACACTCACGAATGCACAAATAAATACACACACACACACACACACACACACACACACACACACACACACACACACACAAACACTTTTCTATCAAGATGTAAAATTAGGTGCGTTAATTTCTGCTTGCGTTAATCCGTTCTTAATTACAGAAATAAACTCAGTACATTTTTAGAAGAATTTCTTCAGATTGGTTAGTATTCATATGGCGTATATCCAGTCGGCCAGTTACATCCAACTGTGGCTAGAGATGGTAAAAGATCGGTTACACTGTATTAAAACATATTCTTTCCTAATTTATTTATTTTTAATGAGTTCCCATCAAAGTTTATAATAACGTATCATATGAAAAGCTAACTACATATTTCGATCACCTCACGTTTACACGTTTCAAATAAAAAAAAACATTCAAAATTGGCCTATCCTTCTAAAAGTTATAATGCCTCACACACGTACACATGCAAAGAAAGACACACTCACACGCACGCAAGCACGCACGCACGCACACACACGCACGTACGCACGTACGCACACTACTTATTCATCACCTGTCCTCTCTTGTCCGCAAAAAACCATTCTCTGTGTGTAAAAAAATGTCAACTTCCGAGGCTACTTCTTACTGCAACAGATCTTTTCATCAGAGCTTCCACATAGCGTAACGTTCACACTTCATCTAAATGTAAGACTGACCTCTCGGCGGTGGTTGTCTCTGTTTCCTCTGCAGCCTCTGTGCCCGTCTTTTCTTCCGAGCCTCCCGCCGCCGCGCCACCTCCCCGGGAGAGGCGTCCCTTTCCGCTGCAGACCTCTTCGCCAGACGTAGCTTCCGTTCTATCTCCCATCTAACATGAACATTCACTAGGTATAACACACAACAGCAGCAAACTAAATTTACATATCTTCACACCAAATACCTTACGGGTCCTCTACATTCATTGCCATTGTCATACAAACACGCAGGTTTCGGTTACTTGACAGTTGACACTACCCTCGGACTCTGAAGGAATGTCAACTTAGGTCATTCTGAATTCGTAATATTTTAAGCGCAGTAAATATGCAAAATTGCAATTCCAATTTAGTTGTGCCGCTGAGTTTCCCTAAATTAACTTAAGTTTAACTAAATTAAACTAAATTGGACTAATTGGATAAACTAAATTTTACCGGATTTTCGTAGTGTGAGGCCGTGTTCCGTTCCGGTGGTAGATTTTAGTATTATATAAACGCGTCTATGTGACATAAACGATATTACCTATTCCTGCCGCCATTACTCACGTCATGTTCCGGTGCGGAGGATAGGGTAGCCGGTAGACACATACATTTTGCCTTCCGAAGAAAAATTCAACTTACCTATACATAACACTACCTTGTTTACACATTCTTTATCCTATTATATCTATCCTTATTAATGAATTTTTAAGATATTTGCACTTCCGGATCTGGGTGTTTAATACATTTGTTCTGGTATCTATTTAAGAATTTCTATATATTAGAATCGTTGACTAACTCTCATAACGGAAGCTTATAATTTGCTTACTTTGGGATTAGATTCATTTTGTGAATGTTTCTCTAGGGATATTTATTTATTTACTAGCTGTTACGGCGAACGCATTCCGCCCGTTCAGTTTGTATGGGAAAATTTAAAATGTCGCTTTTCCCAGTTTCCTCACTGTTGTAAGGGATAAAATGTACCCAACGTCCTTCTCCCGGGTCTAAGCTACCTCTCCATCAAGTTTTAGCATAGTCGGTTTAACTATCACGAATTTCTTTTATATATATAAACGATTAATCTTTATTTTTTTTTTTGTTTTTATTGTTTGTAATGTGTATTCTGCTATTTGAGGCGAAGACAAATCCAACGAATCAAAAACCATGAAAATTGGTTCAGCAGATCTCGAGTTATAAGTGTTGTAACAAACCCAACTTTATTATATATGTATATAGATTATTACAGGAATATTTACAGGAAAAGTATCTTCACGCCCATATCCCCGAAGAGATAGGCAGAGGCACAACCATAGCACCCACGACTAGCCGAAGACACTAAATCCCACAATGTGATAGGTGGCAAGCCTATCGCCAACCGGGCACATATCGTATCTCGAGCAAGATTTTTTTTTATTAGAAAATTGGAAAAACCCAAATTTCTTTTTGTTGCTTGACCCGGGATTCGAACCCGGGACCTCATGCAGTCAAGTCAAACAACTGAACCGCTAGACCACAGATGATCCACACACAGATGACAGATGGTCCATTTAACAAACATCTTTCTAAGCTAGGTATTACTGACAGTCCTCTGTGCCGAGTCTGTTTGGAGACAAAAGAGACATCCACCCATGTGATTATTGAGTGCAAGTGTATGAACAGTTACAGTAACAGTGAAGAACCTTGGATCTCTGACGTCAGACCCCGAAGCTGCCAGCAATGTTAAGTTGCTGGTTTTTGTGGAGGGGTTTGTATGGCGAGGGAACCATTCTACATCTTTGTTGCAAAGTAGGAGGTAGATCGTCAAGTTGCGAAGATCCGTCCACGAAGAAGAAGAAAAAGCTCTACCTTAAGAGTGAGACGAAAATATTATCTGCAACAATCTTTACCGTGTTTTCATAAGATCTCGTCTTTCTATCCTTTTGAAGATTTCTTGTTCCCTCTCTTTCTCTGACATGGCGGCAAGGCGAGCTCTGTCTTCTGAATCTCCCATGAGATTTTCATCGTAACTGTAAGAAAAATAAACAAAAATATTGTTAATCTGTCAATTAATGTATGATATGTTTATTCATACATTGCTGCAGATAATACTGTGTAACTTTTGATCCACATTTTTTATTGCAATGATTATCAGTAAAATCTAAGTTATATTTCATTACTAATGGTGAAATGGTAGCAGAGGTACCATTGAACAAAACAGCACTATTACATACATACATATCTTCACGTTACGAGTTAGGCAGAGCGATACTCTGCCTAACTCGTAACGGACTCGGTGCCAAACCTCACGATCTTTGTAAATCTGCCTGGATTTCTCCACATTCATTACCCTTTTTATACAAACACGCCGGTTTCGGAAACTCTTGACACCACCGTCGGATAACACCCGAGCGATTTGATTGTGGAATGTCAACCTAGGTCTCCATCCACATTCGCATTGTATCCTGCTTTGTCAATCTTTCATCAGCCATTCTTTCTTCTTGTGAACTACTACTAGCTACTTGTTACAGCGAAACATGCACTTTCTCATTTTAACACCGACACTATTTTCAAACCCAGTATTTTTCGGATATCACTATTACGAATGCGGTCGACGAGCGTAACACCACACATTTTCCGAAGCGCTATCATTTCGACCGCATTTATCCTACTCTTATGCTTTTTCTGACATACCCAACTCTCGCTTCCATACAACAACGTTGGAAAAACACAGAATTATGCAAAGTGACTCAAAATCTTGCTCTGATCCATCTGATCCATTATCCTGCGCTCCATTCACACTATTCCCTGCACACACTCTCCTTTCTACATCCGCGGTGTACCTTCTATCCCTGCTGAAAGCACAACCAAGATATACAATTTCATTCACTTTTTCTAGCACTACAACATCAACTATAACTCTTACATCCATTCCGTCTTCGTACCATTACCACTTTTAATTAAGACAACTACATACCCATCATCAAACTCCTCTTCTGAATCGATGGAGTCATTATCCGACGAGTGAGATGACACCTCACCTGTTAAGGATATATAAATTAGTGACCAATTGAAAATGGATTTTCAGCCGAAACTGAAGCCAAAACCGAACTTTCGGCTTTTATCTCAGTTTCGTCTGATACCGAACATGGTACAAATTTTATTAATACTACTGAAATTTACTGTTCTTTTATTCATAATTTTTAACAGTCTTACCTACAACAAAAGTAAATGAAAAAAAATTGTATTAAGTAAATAAATATCTAGGCGAGTACCAGCTAGTGGCTACATTTGCCAAACAATGCAAAACACACGAAAGCAGAAGTATCAGCGCGGCCGAAACAGAAAATAGATTTTATGCCCGAAACCGATACTTAAACCTTCAACCTGTGTCTGACATAAATACATCTTTTAGACAGAATTTTGTTGTTAAATTTGACAGGTTTATAACAACATTAAAATTTATAGGAAGTTACACAACAACAATCACTGTTGTTGATGGATGACTTTGATTAATTGTTACTCAACAAATCAGTGATCCCTACATTGATGACAACACTATCTGTTTTAACATAACTATACTAACCAAAAACAGCATGGCTCTTGTGATGGTAATAAACAACCGTTTCATGACTCATATTTTTTTTAATCCTTTTTTTTTAATGACTAAATTTTTGCTAATTTCGCGATTTTTTGCAACTTCACCGAGCTTTGTGGGCCGAGCAGAGTGCTCAGCCCGAGACATCATTATTTAAGTGCATTGGACTGTTACCTACAGCGCCAGCACCAAGGGCTGTCTCCCGGGAGACCGTACCTCGACTTGGTGCTTCGTTCTGGTTACTGGGTGGACTTGATTGAGGAATATTGGCGGCTCGTCGCTCGGCGTTAGGCGACGGCCGCAAGAGAGGTCTTCGTCTCCGAGACCGGCGGCGACGGTGTAGTGTGATGTTATTGTGTTGTTAGTTTGTCGTGTTCCGGTTGGGAGTTGGGAGTATCGCGTTTACAGCGGTTATTGGGTTCGGAGGATCCGATAACACATGGCGGGGTCTTCTATGGTTTGGGGGCGCGTTCGCGGCCGGTGTGTAGTCGCACGCGGATGCTAACACCAGATTCGGGTGGGCAGCCGTTTTTTCAAAGTAATGTTCCGATAGTTCTTTAAAATGCTGCGCTATCGTGGTTAAATCGAGGTCGCGACGTAGGTCCTCGTTGCGAACGTACCACGGGGCACCCGTGGCAGTTCGCATGAACTTATTCTGGATTACTTGTAGCTTTTTGAGATGGGACGGGAAGGTATGCGCGAAGGCTACGCTACCGTATGCTAATATGGGTCTAATACATGTTTTGTAAAGTGTCACTTTGTTACGAAGTGACATTTTGCTATTTTTATTAATAAGATAATAGAGAGAGATTTTGATGGTGCCCGGGCTACGCCTGGAACTCATCCGTTCGGGTCTGGGACCGCGATTAAAGTACACCGCTGCACTTTTATCGGGGATCACTTCTATAAGCCACTTCCTGAACCAGTCGCCCAGGAGAGTGGCCGCGATTCTGAGGTTGAAGCCTATTTGTTACCGCGACGGTGGGTTGAATATAGAGCCGTGTCGTCCGCGAAAAGGGCTACGTGGACGCGCGGCGGTCGGGGTACGTCGTTCGTGTAGAGGGTTTATAATATAGGTGAGAGCACCGAGCCCTGCGGTACTCCCGCCTCTAGGGGCCTACTGGTACAGAGAGTCCCTTCTACACCAAATCTGAATTTGCGATTCGACAAGTAGCCTCGTACGATGAGAACTAGTCTGTCTGATTTTTTATCCTTTGAACACAGCTAATTGGTCACAAGTATGAAGAACTCTATAATCTGCCTAAAAGGTGTTGCCTATAGACATCACAAATGTCATAAGATCGTTGCTCTAACGTGGCCGAGGCAAAAGCCATTAAAAAAAAAACCACGGATTGCACTCCGGGAGTGCCGGCAGAAGTGAAAACTTGTATATTAACGTTGTGCATTGTTGATGTTTTGGAATGGTTAGGGAATAATTTGCACGAATCGCTTTACTTATCAGTATTAAAGTACTATAATTTATGTGGTAGAATACAATATTCATTTATTGCGCTATCTTACACAAACATGACAACACGACACTCGCGCAAGCGCCCTGCACCGTCTTACGAATTTTCGATCAGGTTACGTGTCCTTACGCGAGTTTAGAAGTTTTTACCCATTCGAAAAGAAGTGTGCAACGCCGCTAAAGGAGTTTTCACTTCAAAAAATTTGGCTGAGGTATGCTTATTGCTTATTGTGTAAGTTTAAAGACCGGCAGCACCAAACACTGATGTTATGATAATGGCAGGAATAGATAGGGCAGTGGATCTCTACCACCTGTGGTCCTGTACGTAATGGCATATTATGTTAAGTTACATACACAAGCAGAATTTTATCTTTCATGCTGCTTAAACTATCAGGCAAAGGTTCATTTTGTGGTGAGTTTCATTAGACATACAATAGCTACTCTATGTTATAAGGTTTATCCTTTTGGTTTTTATCTTATAGCTTTGTTCATTTACTTATTGTTTTGACTAATGTTTATTACTATGATACTGGATGGCAATCATGTAAACAAATTACAGAAACCAAACCTATATCCAAGTAAGACATAAGTTTAAATATGTGCAACACAGAGATAATATCCAATATCCAACTACCTACTAGCAAGTGTCAATCGTAACACTTAACGTTCCAGAGGTCCGCTGGCCAATCATACCTAAACTGAGTGACACTCTTGTGTTTTAATGAAACCACAAGCCATACTTTGACTAACAGCCAACAACAAAGCAAAACAACAAAAGTTGAAAGAAGAGTTGACAATGTTTTAGTGTTTACTTTTAATCACTGGTACTTGGTAAAATTCAATTTGTAAATAATAATATAAAAATTTTTTTTTTGCTTTTTGTGATTATTATCCATTATCATAAAAAAAATGTATTTTACTTAAGCCTACATTGCCTAGTAGAGCTACTTATTTTTAACCTCCCAGGCTTAGGTTTGGGCTCTGTTAAGTAAGCCAACTATCTATACCTATTCGGTCTTTAAGTTTTGTTTATCAGTATTTTTTTTAAAAAATAAGGATACTCCAATCCCAACCTAAATCTAACAATCTAATCTACAACTGTTCTTATTTTTTCATTGCCAACTGGTTATAGTTGTGTTCAAGTTTGGAGAATACATTATTAGTATTTTAGTACATTAATAACGTTACTGCTTATTTTCATATTAGCATCCTCATCTCAAGCTGGTAATACATCATCACCAGCTTAGTGCCTATAGACAGCATATACTTTTTAATGTCAGATCCTTTGCCATGAGTTTGTATAGATTAAGTTTGGGAAATTACATGTCAAAATCTATGACACTTTTGGTCCAAAAAGGTGTTTCTCTTGGTTACCAATAGAGGCGCTGTTCAAAGTTTTCATACAAATAATTTTCAGAAAGGGTAGCAAGTATAGTATAAGCATAAACTCATGGTAAGTTCTCAGAAAGTCTGTCAATTTGTTTATCTTACTCTATTATAACTAAATTTAAACTGTATATTAACATCATAATATTTATAAAAAAATCTCACCTTCCTCTGGTTCACTATACACATCTTTCTTCTTGGCTGGTGCTGGGTCATTTTTATTATTTTCTAACTTTTTTGCTTCTGGTTTCTTTTTCTCATCCGAATGTTCAGATGAGCTTTTCCTATTTGGTTTTGCAGGCTCTTTCTTTCTTGATGTATCACTGTCTGAATCACTATTTGAATCTGATGAAGATGATGAGGATTTATCTGAAACTATAGTTCGGAATTTGCCACCCATCCATTGTAACATTATACTTGAATTATTTGGTCCCCACTGTTTTGTTCCAATGATTTATTAATAGTATAGAAAATGGTACACTGGGTTAACAACAATAAGTTTGGCACTCTACAATTCACAACTAGTGTCTATAGGCAACATACATTTAACCTGTTAAAAAAATTATCTAGGTACTAATGGCCTCTGTGGTCTATCGGTCCAGGTGTTGAACTTGACTGCACGGGGTCTCGAGTTTGATTCTCGGGTTGGGCAACAAAAAGAAAATTTGGTTTTTCCAATTTTCTATAAATTTGGATTTTTTTATTGGGGATAGGCTTGCGACCTATCACATAGTGGGAATTAGTGTCTTGGTGTTGTAGCCCTGGTTGTGCCTCTGTCTTACTCGTCGGGGATATGGGTGTGAAGATACTATTATTTCATCAAGCTACTTATTTTTTAATCTACCATGTTTAGATCTATTCCACCCTACATTGGAGGACCCAGTGTTGGATGACCTCCCACCCTATGGACTGAAGATCAAGTCAGTCACATGAAATCCCTGGATACAAGCGGCTGCTAAAGGTGACTTGTGGGGCTCTTTGAGGGAGGCCTTTGTCCAGCAGTGGTCCTTAGGCTGATGCTGATGATTCCTTATGTTTTTTTAGTTATAAAAAATACTTTACCTGGTTTCTTTTCATCTTTATCCCAATCAGATTCACTCCCAGAAGATTTTCCTTTTGTTTTGGACTGTGGTAGTGACTCATCTGGCTTCTTTTTCTTTTTGGCTAAGTTCAGAAATTGCTGGAATTCAAAAAACAATTTTAGATTAAAATTTTATTAGCTTATATCAAGTATGCACATAAAATGTATTATTCTAATAATTCCATTTTATTTTTATTGATATCAAAACAAACTAAAAGAATTTGAATAGTGTATTTATAAATATTTAGGTATATTTATTATATATGATAAATACAAATCATTTTTTGAAGGGACTACATTCCTTTTCTTCCCAGAGAAAAATTTACCTTGCCAACCAAATGTTGAAATGAATAAACATTGTATTACTCTTACCATCAGATAATCCTTTTGATTTTTAAAAGCAGTACTGATTTTTTTTTAATTTTCTAGTATTTCACTGTTTTTATTAGAAAATTGAAAAAACACATTTTCTTTGTTGCAAGATCTGCAAGAAAATGTTTTTCAGAGGATTATCACGCAGGTAAAGTTAGTCATTATGAATTCAACTGTAAAAAATACAATAACTAATTGATCAAAAACTTTTTTCAAAAGGTGGATGGCTGTTGCCCATCTCTATATGAGTATTATCCATTACGCTAAATGTTTGTACCCAATAACTATCAAATTAAAGAATAGTTTTGAAAAGTGATAGAATTAATTAATAAAATTGCATACTAGACTTTGACTGAAGATACAGGATTTGATAAGTTTTATTTTGATATTTTTCTTTTTTTATAATAAATAATTAATGACCTTTCTAGCTCTATAATTATATAATTTATATTGAGATGCGTTTTTTTATTGTGAGGACGAAAGTTGATTTTAGTGTGTTTTCTTTCTTAGAATACATCAAATATTAATGTTGCGAATTTACTTTTACTGATAAACATATTATTGAAACATGACTCATAACGGGAGAGGCCATTTGAAGCAGGAGACAACAGAATATCAAAAATAGCGTGGTATTTCGTAAGGAGAAAGCTAGACAGATTAAATCTACCGAAAGTCTAATTTTCCAAGACCATACTCTCAATTGTCGTGCCTGAAGGATAAATATGTACCTAAGACATTGATCTTGGCCTATTTACGCAGACAAAATCCATAGAATGATGTCAAAATGCTGAGACATTCCATAACCTAGGAAAACATGAAAATTTACTTACGGAATCCAAATCTGAACATTCACTGCTGGAATCTGAATCAATCAAAGGCTTATTCTTCCTTTTAGCCATTTTGACGCACTTTTATATGGAAAATATTCTCTTTTTAGTAATACACACGTAACGTAACATCAAATTACAAACTACGATGAATCTTGAAACTTGAAAGATGCAAAAACGAAGTTTATGAACGAAGCGAAGTCGAAGTTGCCATCTTTATTTTCTTAAAATCGTACAACAGTGTAGTATCGTACAATAATGCTCAATGCTCATCATTCTTCAATTTCCAATAGTCCAGGGGCACAGAAGCTATTCCATGTCATAGTTACTATTCCACGAAAAAATTGCTTAGCTTAAAAAAATGTATGGACTTGTTTAACGTATCGAAAATGCAAAGGATAATTATTACAACTATCATTAACATCGTCGAGGCGAGCAAAGAAGGTAACAGGCAGTGGAAAATAAATAAAGCCTGCCTTATGTAATATATAAAAAAAAGTATGTTCACGCCGATATCCCCGAAGAGGTAGGCAGAGGCACAACTAGGGCACCCACGACTAGCCTAAGATACTTAGTCCCACGATGTGATAGATGGCAAGCCTATCGCCAACCGGGCACATATCCCGAGCAACATTTTTTTTATTAGAAAATTGAAAAAATCCAATTTTCTTTTTGTTGCCCGACCCGGGATTCGAACCCGGGACCTCATGCAGTCAAGTCCAACAACTGAACCGCTAGACCACAGAGGCGACTTTATTATTATGCATTCTAATACCGTAGCTACAGAAGTAAAATTAAACAGTAGTCTGAATTTTGTCTTATTTGAACTTCGTTGAAAGTCAGTCGGAAAAGATATATTGTCGGTTTGAGTTCATGTTTTAAATAATCCATTGCTTTCACTAAAACATAAAAAATGCATTAAAATTTGTTTCATGTTTGAAAATTGACACCTAAATCCATTTAGAAAGGATCTACACAAAACTAGGAAAACAAATTTTGTAATATGTTACGAACTCACAAAAAAGGTGGGCGTAGGGTCGCCTAGGATCGGACGCTTTTATTTATTAAGTATTTAATGGATTTAATCTGATTTTATTCTGAATTTTTTCCAATTGTTGAAAATATCATAATACACATCAACATTTTATACACATCAACGGCAAGCATTGACGCTATGACGACAGAAATAGGTAAGGCGGTGGTACCAATCCAAACGAGTTGTTGCGAAACTCTATCACCTAGTACGATGTCACGGTGCTAGTGACGGGAATCCTATGCTCACCTTTTACGAGCTGACTGGCCGAAAGGTCTATTCTGCAAAGGAGTCCGGCACTTTCTTTTCTCTTAAGATTTCAACGTTAGTACGAGTATTTTTATTGCTATAGCTGCTTTTCTACTGTTATCCATGTAGGATTCGGATTAACTTAATTTTAATCGAATGTGAAACGCAACTTTACTCTAGTACATTCAACTGTATACTGATGATGATATTATTTACAAATGTAATAGCCCCTTTCAATACTTGCGATATCGCGATATTAGGATCATGATAATATTGACAATGTATTACGCCCCATTCAATAATAAGGATCGTGCTTCTAGACTTTTACGCCAACTAGTGGCAAGTATCCAAAAGAGTTGGGATCATGTATTTAACATAAACATATGTGATTTACATTTTAATAATTATAAATAAAATATATTTAATTTTTTTAAACAATGCCAGCTTCAAGAAAAAAATGTTGTATCCTTGGATGTAATAATATATCACGTCGAGAACATGGATTCGGTGTGGAAGTGAAATTTTATAAATTTCCTGAGAGCGTTTTAGGAGCCTCATGTAAAATATTAAAACGTAAACAATGGATGAATGCAGTGAAAAATTACGTGTAAGTACAATATTAATTAAAATTTATAAAAACGAACTGCACCATTCAGTAAAATTATAACCTTTAAATACAACGTATGTAAAAATTGATCATTTTTATTTGATGAAATTTCAAATATTCGTGCCATTTATCTTATAGTCATGACAACCTTTTAATAATTCTTTTCTTGGATTTCAGAGAAAATCCAAAAGACTGGGTACCAAATAAATATACGAGAATTTCTAGTACCCATTTTGTAAATAATGAAAAATCGGAGCATCCTTTACACCCATCTTATGTTCCTTAGACTTTTTCTGGACGTGAAAATATAAAAAGAAATAAGCTTTTTTCAAATAATTGTAAAAACTGAATTAAATTTCTAATTGTATAAAATAAAAACAAATTATTTTTTTACAAAAAAGAAAGGTTTTGTTTTCTTAAATAATTTTAAATTCAATGTTTATTATTTCTCTGTTTTATAATAACTTTGACATAAGGTAAGTACAGACCCTTAAATGATAAATATTTTTATATTATGGTATTTGCTTGTAATATTAAATATTTGTAATAAAGATAACATTTATAAAACTTTTCGTAATTAATTAGTACGAAAAATAATTTGTTACGATTTTTATAAAATTAAGATAATAATAAAACCGGTTATGACAGTTCTAATTTTATCCGTTTTTTCAACAGCACCGTAACTACACATGCTTTGATTTGAATATTTTTTTGCTTTTTTCATCGTTCTAGCCATGTATTATGTTATTGACTACAGGTTGAAATCCATATTTTATAATTTTTTTCATTGTATACTAATGAAACACCAGAAAGCGCTCACTCCGACAGTAGTGCTGCCTCTATATTTCACGCACGATCCTTATAATAATAATAAATCTTTATTTCAAACTTACAAGAGGCACTTGTGACGAGTCTATACCATTGACCTATGTATTCCTATTTTATGGTCTATACAATAATAATAATTATATATCTACCATCGGATCGGAGCGCGGTCGCACACCATTCAATATGCATTCAATGATTTTCGTTCATCATTCATCAATGTTTCTTGTCAAAATCAAATGCCAAATGGAGTTTAGGCGCCATCGAGAGAAAAGATGGTCGAAGTTTTTTCATAATTATTGAATTTCGTGTTAATACTGAGTGAAATTAGTCAATTTTGGTGGCATTTTGTACAATTTTGTTCAGTGAAAGTGCATAAATGAAATAATCATAAAGAAATTAGCGTATCGTATATTTTCTCGTTGCCGCCAAATCTCGTTACATGAGCTTGTGTAAAAAGGCCACCGCTTTACCCAAGAGCCTGACATGACTTATTGACGACTTACGACTGATGACTAATTAAAATTAATTGAAATTGGTATAAAATTTGATGCAAATTTCTACTTGACTAATGGCTAAATACTAACGTGAAGGCCAAAACTTAAAGAAAGAAAGAAGAAATGCCAAATGTCAATTGTCAAATTTTGATTGGCTT
>NJDC01001772.1:136500-165870 GCA_002245475.1 Calephelis virginiensis | reverse complement strand
GAAAAAGGTTGCCATAAGTTTCATCTCTCTTTCGTGGAAGTACAGTTATTTGTTTCCTGGACATCTTAGCCTGTCAAAGAAATGACTGTACGCCATGGTCTTTGCTGCTGAAACATCCATGTAAGTATAGTAAGTTATTTTTCTTTTTAGCTTTTTATGATATTAGGAAGCAAACAAGCAGACGGATTTCACGGTAAGAAATTCACGCCGCCTAGAGTCGCCAAAGGTGGTAATGGTGCGTTGGCAACCTGAGGCCGTTACATTTCTAAATGACGAATGATTTCGAGTTAAATTAACTTTAACAATAATAACAATAACAATAAATTTATTTCTCTCTTACAATAGGCAAACAAAAACAAAGGTAAATATATCTTAAAAATAAAAGAAAAGCTGTAGTTTAAACCTGTTTATAAGAGATTGGTGCCAGTTTTAGGTATAAACCTGTGTTACAGGTCACCAATGCCCCCATATACTAATTAGGTAAAATAGTGTTATCGAGTACAATGATTTTAGTAGGTACACAACAACTTTAAAATTTTAGTTCATGCTTAACATAAATAAAACTTATTTGTGTGTGTGTGTGTGTGTGTGTGTGTGTGTGTGTGCGTGTGCGTGTGTGTGTGCGTGGGTGTGTATGTGTGAGCGTATGTATGAATATCCAAAAGACAAAAACTATGAAGTAAGTATAAATTTTAATGTTTACTGGATAAAAGATCTTCTGTTTCATTAAAGTTCAGAAGCCAACTTGTAACAGCCCGTTTGCAATTGTGTCTTAGTAATTTATAGATATTTAAATGTTTATTTACTTTATTATAAATGTAGGATCCTAAAAAACAATAGAAGCTATGGGAAATCCTTGAACTCAGAGCCAGAAGTTGACACACTACACCCTGTCTACGTTTATTGTGAACCTATTATTGTATTGTGCTTTTGACTCCTGTCTTTTCTTGCAAATGAAATTTTTAAACTTCAATCCTAATCGATGACTACTACTGCGAGTATTCCGATGACAGTTATAACTGGTACTGATCACTTTAATGAACATTTTTGTAATCATTATGTAAAAAGAGGTGATTATTGCGGTACTCTTTATCTTCATGATGACCATAAAATTTACCTTTAAGATTGCCTCTTTGATAAAAATTTCCTCTTTTTCTTTGATAACCGCAATGATAATTACTGGCATTGGTTATTTACCTGCCTGTGATTTATGTAAAAATTTGAGTTTCATAGTCATGGCTTAACAAACCATATTTTGTATTATTATAGTTACTCCTATAATTATTACTATTTTGACGACTATTCGGAATAATACGATTATATTGGTATGCATATACTTTGACTCCGATGATGATGATGACGATCGCACTGACGAGGTTTTTGATAGGCAACGTTATTGGTATAGTTTTGAGCCTTACATTTATTATCTCTTAGGCCGTCCCGATTATTAAATTGTGGACCTCGTGGCTTTAAATCGATATAATTGTGATTAGCATGACTGAAAGACATAACAACTTGTCTCTGTCCATGGGTATCTTTTATTTTTTGACCTTTGTTAAAATAATTATTTTCACTATATTTTTCTTTAGGCTCTCTAAAATCCTTGTAAAGTTTTCTTGATTTTTCATAATTTTTATACGTACCTCGCATTTCTTCGGAAGTTTGCATTGAAATTTCTTCATCTAGAGCAGAGGTTCCCAAACTTATTTCATGTAACGCCCACTTTGAAAATCAGTTGTTTTGTAGCGCCCCCCCCCTCGTTTTTTTCTTGTCAATAACCTCAATAACATATTTGTTGCGCCTAGTTTAAAAAAAAAACATTTTTTTCAAGTATTATACCGCCCCCCTCTAGGCTTCCAGCGCCCACAAGGGGGCGTTATCGCCCACTTTGGGAAAGGCTGATCTAGAGCACCCTGGATTGCATCTTATGAAACTATAATTCCTGGCAGTAATAATAATTAATCTACGATTTTGCAAGGCTTTAGAAAATTGCGTAATAGCATACTTTTCATTTATAGGAGACAATATGTTATAATATTCAGTATTTCCTTGAGCTTGTGCAAATGTAAGATCAATATATATTTGGGAATTTTTTGACCATACTCCGCAATCGTTAAATTATTTTGTTTTAGTTTATATAATTGACATAGAGGAGAAGGTGTTGATTTTCTATCAATTAGTTTATTATACATTTCTTTAGTTAACTCGGCAACATTTTCGTAACTACTCTTAAGTTTTAATTTAGCTATTTGGTCTAGTTTTTGGTACAAATTTAATAAAAATTGTGCTTGCATTCAGAATTTTTAAGAACAGAATCATAGTATTCTATACTATCTATAAGCTGCTTTATGCTTGACTCATTATTGACCGTTACAGGTAGTAAAGTCAGAGCCGTTTTTAAGTTAAAAACTTCCATTTTAATAGTAATTATTGAATCTAATTCACAGCTAAATGTTAATTTATTTAAATAAATTTCTGCCATTAAGTCATTGAAACTCTTTTTTTTAATTTTTTTTAAGTTAATTTGCCCCTTTCTGGGGCCAGCTAAGACCTTTAGGCCATGCTGCCACGTCTTCCGTAATAATAAATTCTTTTTCATATTAAAATTTTAAATTCATTTCTTCAGTTTCTTAACATATTGTCTTCCCCTTTTTAAAAGTCATTTCCTTCACTAAGACAAAGCTTTTTTGAGTCCTTCAATACGTCTTAAGTTTTAATTTCTTGAAGTTTACATATTATGTTTCTAAGTTAATTTGTTTTATAGTGAGTCACATCCTTGAATTACGATTATTTTCACACAAATTATAAAACTAAAATTCTGAACACCAAAATCATCTTCTTTCATGTTGGCGCCAAAACTTCTACGACAGAGCAAAAAGTATTTTTAATATTCTTTTTTCTACCTCTATATTTTATACTAGTCTTATATTATGTAATAAACCCATATCTTAATGTTTCATGTCTTTTTCTAGTTTCGTCTTCAAATTTCTTTCTTGTTCAGGCTTCTGCCTCTTCTGTCGTGATAAAACTCTACAATAGTCTTTCACTAGTTTTTTTTTTTTAATAAATCACATTTACACACAACTAAGTAATATTTACACTTTAATTAATTTACAAATTATACATTTTTACATTATATTACACATTTTTAGCTTAAAGATTGGAGGGAACCTTCGAAAAGCGCGCCTTCCCCCTCCGACCGTTCCAGCCAACCTCTCTTTTTTTTAACTTAAATAATCAGATTGCAACCTTTTAAATTGTAACAAGCATTATAACAAAAAAACAATATTCAAAAAAGTATTTATTCAATTAATATATTATTTGAATGTTTTTTTAAATCAACAATCAATGCTGGTAAAAATAACGACTAATCAAAGTTATATTTTTTTAAATATCACAAATCTGTTATTCTCTACTTTAGCAATTAACGATAGTAGATATATCATTTTTTAAATACAGAAAATAATTATATATTCCATTAATACTTACTCCTTGAAAATGAAAAAATTCTGCGTAATGTGAAATTATTTTACACTGCTTTCACATTCTACGTAATAACATAGACTTAAAGTTCTGTCTAGTACAGAACTTTACACTTTTCTCATTACAATTAAACCGTAATATAAGCGACAATACATTTTGTATTAACACTGAACGCGCACTTATTTATACATATATTTTATTTTTTTCTTTGCTATTTTCACTTTGAGAAAAAATGCAACACTTTTATTATTCTGAAGACCATAACTTCATCTTCTCAGGAACAGCAGAAGTGGTAACGATTTCATCGATGACATTAAGAATTTTAAAGTGCCGCTTCTGATACTGCATTTTTTAATTTCCCTTTTTTATATTCTTTCTTATACACTGTCTTTTTTGTATTAATTTCTTACGAGAATTATAAGTCAGCAAAGAGAACTCTTCTTTTTATTATTAGGCGTAGATTTAATGTCTTGCGAACTTTTTATTTATTCTTCATTTTCTTTTTATTTTTCATGTCCTCGATAATTTTTATATTGCAGTATTTTTTTTGATTATATAAAACTCGCGGAGTGACGCGATACAGTCTGGAATGCGCTCATGTTTGCGCAGCGACAGTCTCAGGTTACTGTTGCAGAGTCGCCATGTGGTGTTAGGCGTTAGGATGTCAGTAAGACGACGAATGAGGAGTGACTGCTCGTTTAATAAACTAACAAATCTTTATAATGGTACATTTGTGCCACACACTCTAAACACGCACTACAGTTAGGCCTCGAGCAAAAGTAAGTTTTCCGGCTACCTTACCTTCTTAACCGGAACTATTTATTTTCATTTCACTTCTTCAGTTTATTAGAACAATAGCTTCCCCAAGTCTCTCCTCTTTGTGGTCTAGGGTTCTGGCGTAGGACATGATTTCTTCAGGTCCAGGTTTCGACTCCTGGGTTGATCAACAACAGAAAATAAAAAACGTATATTTTAAATTTTTTGTTAATAAAAATAACATGGCTTGTGATTGGATATGTACCATATTGGCGATAAGCTTGCCATCTATCACATTGTGGGAGTTAGTGTCTTCGGCTAGTCGTGGGTACCCTGGGCGTACCTCTGCCTACCACTTACACTACCACACAAATAAGACGACTACGACAAGCCGAAATTACTTAGTCCCATAATGTTATCGATAACAGGCCTATCACGAACTGGCACATCCGCGCAACGTTGTTTTACTAGAAAATTAAAAAAAAATACAATTTCTTTTATATTGCTCCACTTAGGATTCGAACGTGTCACTTCACCAAATCAAATCCAACACCTGACCGCTAGATTATAGGCGATGAACTGAGTAATAAAACTAGTTCCATGAAAAAGTCAGAGCTAAATATTTTGTAATATCTTTGTTAGTGTATAAATGATAAAAGAACTACTGCCATACTAATGCCTTACTAATGACAGAAAAAAGCAAGTTTTCTTTTAGTCACATTTTGTTACAGACATAAATTAACAGGAAACCAGCGTTTGCCATTTCAAAAGAGAAAAGGTATCCGTCGAAGTAGAATGGTTGAGGACATTACATTAAGTATTTCTGGATGTGTCATTTTCTTTTTACCCAACTGTTTTGCCAAATTTGTTAAATGTTAATTTATTCGTAACATATTAGAGGTGTTTGTGTTGGTAAATATAAATAATAAATTGACTTCTACCTTCAAACACAAGTTTTTTGACGTGTTGGTCCTAGCTCCTTTGCAGAATAGATCATCTGCCTTCCTGCTAGGAAGCTCGTAAAAGGTGAGCATAGTCGGTAAGCCGCCACTAAAACCGTGACATCTGACTAGGTGGTAGAGTTTCGCAGCGACTCACCCGGATTGGTTCCACCGCCGTACCTACTACTGCCACCATAACATCATGACGTGTTCCAGTTCACAGGGTAAAGTAGCCGGTAAACTTACTTTTGCTCGAGGCCTAATATCCCGGCCTCAGGTTGGCAACGCACCATTACCACCTTTGGTGTCTATAGGCAGCGTGAGTTTCTTACCATCAGGAAATCCGTCCGCTTGTTTGCCTTCCAGTATCATGTAAAAAAAGTGTCATTTTCTTTTTAAAAAACTGTTGCAAATATTTATTCGTGTAAACAAATTATAAGAGGCGTTTATATAATATTGGTGAATATTATTTATAAATTGACTATAGGTTCGGAAAGTTGATTTAATTAGTAAGAATTTCAATTTAATATTTTCAGTGCTAATTGCTTTATATTAAAATTGTATATAAAATACATGTAGCACTCGGGGACTGCCGCGGTGAATTTAATATAAATATAATAAAATAAATTAATATAATTAACATAAAAATAAATTAATCCTGAAATAATCAAAGCCACTTTCTGGAAATGCTGCTTTAGGGAAAGGATTCAGATCTATTTATATTTATAATGATTCTGATTTATACGGAAAATCTAGACAAAACAACGTAAATGTGTTAGTCGGATTAATACCCATCGATCTAATATTTATTATCTCAAGGTTTTTGTGTCACAGAGAAAACCAGTGGTAAATCAACTGGGTATGTCATTTTAGGTACTCTTAAGCACAATACTAGCGAATTATTCACACTTAGTAATATACAATAAATTATTGTATGGATTTGACAATTCTTTTCGAACTAAATGTTAATAATCACGCTAGTACTATGTTCAAGAGCACCTAAAATGACATATCTGCATTTCCGATTTGCATAAAGTCGAGATTCAAGAGTAACCCTACTGATAGCGATGTTAAGAATAACACATCTAGTCAACCTAATCCTACGATTTTTACATAAAAAGGTGTCTGTGTCAGAGGTACTGTGCGCAAAAACATCGGCTGCTACGTTTTCAACGAAGTGTGCCCGGTACTGTTTGCAAAACAAATATAGAGCTTCTTTGAGTTGCTGTGTTTTTATATTTCCATTCTACAGATATTAAGGCTTGGTTATTTTGTATTTTAAATGTATTTTTCCTGCTTTATTTTACTCAGGTACAAGGTTTCATTACGTAAAAAACTTACGGCAGGGAAAGTGGACAAAAATATTTATAATGATGAGTAGTTTTTACATTCTGTACTGACTTACTCTGTATTTTTATTACCGTTTGTGTTTTTATCACTTTGATATTTCTGGCCGTTTCGGGTAGCTTCGCCGCTAGCATTCCTAATCTACTTTTTAGCAGATTACGCTGGAACAACTAACTCGTGTATACGAGATTGTGAATTCTTGTGGCAATGGGATAAATAATAATTAATACTATTAGTCACCCATTGGTCGAAATTCGACCATAATAAATTTTAGTATCTTGTTGATAAGAACGCCATCTTTATTTCTCAAGACCAACTACTCTGTTTCCAAACTTTTTAGTGCGCCATCTGTGATCTTTTATTGTTATCATCAAAATATTTGTTTGTGTGTGACAAATGCATGGTAGTACGTGTCATGTTTTATTTTTTGAATTAATGCGCTTTATAAACATTATCATTAAAAAATATTAGCGTTCTGCACTTCTCCTACACATAAACAATAAGTGTGCCAAATTTCAAACTAATAAAAGTGGTCCAAAGTTTTTGCTTCACGTATTAATATATTATAGATTATTACTTGGTAGTTACAGACCTCATATATTATAAACAAACAGGCTCTTTCTACTTTACAATAATAGTGCAGTGTAAAAAAACAAATAGGTACATATAATGGCTCGTATATTCAAGATTGTTGAATTCTTGTGGCAATGGGATATAAAAAATAATATTATTACTTGGTAGTTACAGAGCTCATAGATTATAAACAAACAGGCTCTTTTCACTTTACAATAATAGTGCAGTGTAGAAATACAAATAGGTACCTATAATGGCTCGTATATTCAAGATTGTTGAATTCTTCTGGCAGTGGGATATAATAATTAATATTATTACTTGGTAGTTACATAGCTCATAGATTATAAACAAACAGACTACTCTTTCCACTTTATAATAATAGTGCAGTGTAGAAATAGGAATAGGTACCTATAATATAGGGTTTATCCAGTGGCGTAGCGAGGACTAATTAATATATACGTGGGCAAAGTCACGTAGACGAGGCCTCTTTCCGTTCGGTTCCAAAATCTACCCAAATAATTTATCTTATACTTATAATATTATTACACCATGGCCTTATCAAACATTATTAAAGTGAAAACTTCTTTAGCGGCGTTGCGCGCTTTTTTAGAATGGTTAAAAACTTCTAAACTCGCGTCAGATTTTCAAAACGTAAGACGGCGCACTGAGCATGCGCGAATAAGACGGCGCGAGATCTAAAATAAAACGTAGATTCATTTGCTGTTTTTGTATTGCTTAGATATTTCCGAAGAGTATAGGATGCGAAATGGATAATACGCTGCAATATACATACCATTACATTCTCACAAATAGCAGATACGTGTAATATCAACAGACATTGCTCTGTTTGTTACATTTTGAAAATAAGATTTATGTATAGACGAACAATTGTTCTATGTACAGATAATAAGACGACGCTCATAGCCGTCACGTGGTCTTACTTTAGCGAGTTTTTGTAAAGCCAAACTCAGGTTATTGATATGAAAATAATATTTGTGGATAAATGATAGTACTTTCATACTGATAATTAAAGCAATTCGAGCAAAATTATTCCCTAACCATTCACAAATATCAAAAATACACAACATTAATATTCAAGTTTTTACTTGTGCCGGTACTCCCGGAGTACAACCCGTCTTTTTTTTACATTTACTAATAGTGAAAAATTACAAGCGCTACGAGAGATGGATAGGAGAATTTTTAAAACAAATATACTTACAAAAAGGGTTTTTTAAATTTGTTGATTTACATTGTTACATAAATAATGTTCTTCGGCTTTTTGCTTTACAAAAATCCTCTGGTAAGCATTTGTAATTGAGTTTTGCAATTAATTCTGCTTCAATTGAAAGTATTGCTTAAGCAGACAGTCGTTCCAGCTTCATGCTGTTTCTTAGGTAGTTTTTAATAATTTTAATTTAGAAAAACTTCTTTCTGCGGAAACTGAACTTATAGGCATAGTCAAAATTATTTGTTTGTGTTTCAGATACAGAAGAGTGAGGCCAATATTTTTCAGGCTTCTATTTAATTTATAAATAAACAAAGATTTTAAATCAGGCAGTGCGAGGCCCCTTTAGGTGCGAGGCCGTGGGCGAAAGGCCCATTTTGACCACGGTTAGCTACGCCACTGGGTTTATCTATCAATTGTGATTTGACCGACTCGTTGGAAGAGGGGTTACCAGCGACCAACTGCGAGCTTGGGGTTCGATTCCCGACGGGGGCAAGCATTTATGTGACGAACATAAATGATGTCTATATTTCCAGTTCTGGGTGTTTATTCAATTTCAACTCAAAAATTAAATTGGGTAATTGGTCTAGGGATATTAATTTAATTTTTTATGCTTGTTACGCATACAAATAACAAAACTATATTGATTCCGAAGTGGTCCCAAATTAAGTTGAAAACGATCAGACTAGTGAAATTTTGCATTTTTAAGTATACTAGTGGTCGCCGGTTGATCGGAATTCGACTATAATAAATTTTAATATCTTGTTAATAAGAACGCCATCTTCATTTCTCAATGCCAACTACTTTGTTTCCAGACTATATGGTGCGCCAACTGTGATCTTTTATCGTTATCATCAATATATTTGTTGTATGTGTCAAATGCAAGGTAGCGTGGGTAATGTTTTATTTATTGATTTAATGTACTTTATAAGCATTATTATTGAAAAATATTATCGTTCTGCACTTCTTCTATACATAAACTATAAGTGTGCCAAATCTTAAGCTCCTGCGTCCGCGCAATTTTCGTAAAAGGGGTCCAAAGTTTTGGCATCACCTATTAATATGTAGATCTCAAAAACCAGTTGTCGGATGTTGATAAAACTCATATGAGACCATTTCTAAACGGATTTTTTGAAAACAGAATACAGAAAATAAAATTGGAGTTGGCTTACCTGTATACCTTGTAAAACCAATATTTTTGTAGGTACTACTTTTTGCATGAAAAATTAGGCAAATTTAATTCTGATCGTTAGTAATCTCGGCCCACACGAAAATCAAAGGCCACTGTATGGCTTATTTTCCAGAAGTGAATTTTTTTCTTAATCCAGTTGTGATATTTTAAGAATATCGCCGCCAGCAACTAATTCCATTAAGCTAAGAAATGTTTATGGAAATATACGATAAACTACCTCCATGCCTCAAAATGTTGTAGATGTATTTTTGTATACATCTATACAGAAAAAAAATGGATTGTCTATTTGTATCTATGTATGTTTTTCGCCTTTGTGGTCTAGCGATCCGGCGTCGGACTTGACTTCTTGAGGTCCCGGGTTCGATTCTCGGGTCGGACAACAAAAAAAATAGAATATGTGTATTTTCAATTTTCTAATAAAAAGAACGTTGTTCGGGATTAGATATGTGCCCGGTTAGCTATAGATTTGCCAAATATCACATTGTGAGACTTAATGTCTTCGGCTAGTTTTGGGTACTTCTGCCTGCCTCTTCGGGGTGTGATAATACATTTACTTATTTTTATTTGTAATACTAAAATAACCTCTTTTTACTGCATGCATATGAATGTATATTCGGTACATAAACCAAAATATTTTGTAAAGTTTTTTTCTGTCTGTTTGTTCCAGCTAATCTCTAAAAAGGGCTGGACCGACGTTGACGTTGGCAAGGAGCAACTCATGTTATTTTTGTTTCAGACTTTTTTATAGTCTAGTCTTTTAAAAACACATCATTAGAGTTTATTTTTACTAACTTAATACCCGGCTGCAGCTTAAATCACAATTAGTATCTTTGGTGGCTATAGCCGACGTATTCTGGTATGACATTTCGACTGCTTGTTTTATAATATATTAAATAAATCACTTTTCAGTCATATTTTAGGAACCATTGCTTTTCTAATTAAACAGAAATCTAAGTTGTAACTCGTCTTTTAACTTGTAGTTTACATGGACGGCGATATTTACATTTTACAGCAATTAATTTTCAAGTAATAAAATAATACATGATAAGATAAGAGATTGGCAAATAGTTCCGAGATTGTGCCTCATAAAATCTTTTTCGCATCTCACTGTTACGAAAACGGTCAGCGAGCGCAACACCACATATTTTCCGTAGCGTTCCCATTTCGACCGCATTTATTCTATTCCCATGCTTTTTCTGACATACCCAACTCTCGCTTCCATACAATAACGCAGCATAATGCAAAGCGAGTAGCACTTTGACTCAAAACCTCGCTTTGAAATAGCTTCCAGGGCTCACCTACCTCGTCGCGGTTTGATCATACTTTTCCGAAAGACAGCAAGTGGTTCCGAAATGGTCCTATACAAATTTTATCAACATCCTACTCGTAGTTTTTAAGTTACATAATATAATAATGCATACATTTTTCACTTATCTTGATGACCTTATCATTGATGACGTCATTAATGATGACGTCATTGAGCAACCATCAAAATCGGTTGGCTATTTACGGAATAATCGCGTAACAAACATACAAAAAATTATTATATAAAAAGTCGAATTCCAAACTGCTAATTTTTTTAGTCAGTTAAAAAGTGGTTTCTGCAATGCCAATTTGATATGGGCGGATGCTTGTTCGCTTTATTCTTCGTAGATGAATAAAAACTTGCTTAATTATCAGCCACTAATTTATAGAACTATTAGCTGACCCGGCAAACGTAGTTCTGCTATTTTTTTACTGTGATTCACCCTCATCACTTAGGGTTATAAAAAATAGATGTTAGCTGATTCTCAGACCTACTCAATATGCCCAAAAAAAATCATGAGAATCGGTCAAGCCGTTTCGGAGGAGTACGGTAACTGACATTGTGACACGGGAATTTTACATATTGGATATGACCAAGGGGCTTACCATAAGCTCTTAAAACAGTATTATTTCAATAATACTAATTGTCATCAGAGAAAGACAGCTTTAAAACGTATGTTATAAAGTTGCTTTTAAAGACGAATGCAAATAGCAAAATGAATATAAGTGTTTGCATTGACAGGCAAACAAAAACATCCTAGACTATATTGTTTTATTCGTATTTTTATCACAAGATTATCTCACCTAAGTAATTAGTAGAGGTGAAGTAGTAATTTAAAATAACATAAAATAATAACAAAATATAGTTGTACTTAAGCGATTAAATTTTTCGGCCGTTATAAAAACCGCGAGATTAGCAACATATTCGCCATTACAAAAAGATATTTTTTTAAAAAACCACATATTTTTAATGCCACATATTTTTTTTAAAACTTCTCTATCAAATCTATTGTTTTGGACAAATTTCTTGTCCACCCTCAACATAAATAGTCCATCTAGACGGCTTTCAGTTTTCGGAAAATTTCAAGTCTAAATAAGAACTCTTCCATGGAGAGTTGTACAAATCCATAACGAATTGATTTTAATGGTTCTAATGGTTCTTTTGTAAGAGGGATAGTCATGACTCATGACTTCGAAACGAAAATTGATTTTAGTGATTTTTTTGTAAGAGGGATAGTCATGACTTCAAGTGGATTAAGATCCAAACAATGGTTTTTAAGTTAGGTTTTTTTCTGAAATTTAAAAGTTTCTAATTTTTTATTTGGAAAGCGTTTTTATTTTAAAAAAACATTGTTTAAAATCGTTTAAATATTCATGAATTAGGTCTTAAGTTTGAATGAAATAATCATTAGTCGGATCTCGACAAAATTTACATGGGACCACGGACCAACTCAAAATCATGAGCTGCCTTTCGAAATACGAATAATCAAATCTCGACCTGATAATGAAGTTGGAGTATTTTTTGAAGTGAAAACTTTTTTAGTAGCGTTGCGCATTTTTTTTGGAATGGGTAAAAACTTCTAAATTCGCGTCAGACCGTCAGAAACTAAGACGGCGCACTGCGCATGCGCGAATAAGACAGCGCGAGATCTAAAATAAAACGTAGATTCATTGCTGTTTTTGTATTGTTTAGATATTTTGGAAGAGTATAGGATGCGCATTGTATAATACGCCGCAATATTACATTCTTACCTACCATTACATTCTTACATATAGCAGATACGTATAATATCAACAGACATTTCTCTATTCGTTCTATCTTGAAAATAAGCTTTATGTGCCGTCACGTCACGTGGTCTTACTTTAGAGAATTTTTGTCAAGTTAAACGCAGGTTATTGACATGAAAATAATATTTGTGCATAAATGATAGTACTTTCATATTGATAAATTAAAGCAATTTTTGCAAAATTGTCTATTATGGGGACCAGAAATATTTATTAAAGTTAAACTTTTTAAAGTGAAACTTTTATTACATCGTCTCAATTTTTTTGTTCTGTGTGTCGCATGTCGCGTGACGGTGACGTCAGAGCAGCCGTGTCTAATATAGCGGCGTCTATAGTTTATATAGATCAAGTTTCCCTTATACCGTGGTTTCATAAAACCACACAATCCTTTTTTATGTTATTACCGTGTTAGCGTTCACGTAATGGTACAAGTCGTTTTAAAGATAGTTATCATTGGGATAATGCATTTCGTACATCACTAGAATTTTGTCCCCGCACTAGCGCGTTTATATGTCATTGAAGTTTTGGCGCGAAATTTTGTATTGTAACAACAGTTTATTTGTAATGATTTCTTATTTTTAGTAACGTCTTCTATAACATTAGTAGGTAATATCAGATACAAAGGTTGTTGCAAAATTTCCCCGACAGCCTTTATTCTTGCTGGTTTTTCCTTTACTGGCCATTTTTTACAAAACCGTTTTGCTGACGCTACATCTAATAATTTGCGCCAAGCGAAGCGTCACTTTTAATCTCAATATTGAGATGAGGACAATATGGAACTACGCGGTGTTGTCTCGTTCTATCTCCTAGTATATCTACACCTGTCTTCTTCCCACTTGACAAATGATAATGTCTGTTCCTATGACGGAAATCTGGCATAGAAGAGACATACGCATTTGGATTATGTAAATCCATTTTGGAGGTTTCGACTGTAGTTATGCCACATGTTACGTAATGGCTCTGTGCTCCTTTGAAGGATATAGGCCAATTGCCAACAACTTGCAAGAGATAGAGAGAGAATTATACTTCGTCTTAACATATTTGATACTTTTTTATGTTATAACAACAAGCAGGTGGCTGTCCTGATATTAAGAGACATGTCGTCTATAGATACCACACATGTTATTGGTGCGTCGCTCGCTTCCTTATGGTGGAGATCTTACAACACGTGTACAAGTCTTGCGGCTATTCTACCATTTAGTACGGAACTTGATTATGGCGAACAACTGTGCTTTAATGACTGAAATATGTAAGGAAATCCGGGACAATCTGCATAGCACACGGCCACTTACTCCTGAGATTGCCACCTTTTTTAGGATGAACACTATCATTTCGTCAGAATAAAATATAGAGCCTATATATCGCCTCTGTGGTCTAGCGTTCCGGGTGTTGGACTTGACTGCATGAGGTCCTGGGTTCGAATCCGGGTCGGCTAACATAAAGAAAATTGGATTTTTCCAATTTTCTAATTAAAAAAAATGTTGGTCGGGATTGGAATGTGCCCGGTTGGCGATATGCTTGCCACCTATCACATTGTGGGACTTAGTGTCTTCGGCTAGTCGTGGGTGCCTTGGTTGTACCTCTGCCTACCTCTTCGGGGATATGGGCGTGAAGATACTTTACTTTACTTTTAAAGTATAGAGCGTAAAGAAAGAGTATTTATTTATTAGTCCTTAAAATTATAGCTTATTGCTTCTTATTGTTCCGATTCCGAGGTAACGAGGTGATATAAATTGTTTGGAGCTTTAGACTATGGAGTACCTACGCCTACATGATAAAGAGTAAAATACATTATTTCGCACTACAGGTGATAACCATGATGCTATATTACTACTATATTACGCTATTAACGAAGACAATGTCATTTCCAAATAGTGTTGACTCAGTATTATGTACTGACCTATATTTATGACAATTCTATGATATCAATAAACAATTTCAAAACGAAAGAGAGGTCGGCACATGAAAGTTTTGGCGTCATCGAGAGAAAAGATGGTCGAAGTTTTTTTATGATTATTAAATTTGTTGTGTTGATATTGAGTGAAATTAGTCAATTTTGGTGGCATTTTGTATAATTTTGTTCAGTGAAACTGCACAAATGAAATAATCATGAAGAAATTAGCGTATCGTTTATTTCCTTGTTGCTGCCAAATCTCATTAGGTACATGGGCTTGAGTAATGAGGCCACCGCTTTATCCAAGAGTCTGACATGACTTACTGATGACTTATGAGTGATGACTAATAATAATTGATTAAAATTGATATCTATAAAATTTAATGCAAATTTCTACTTGAGTATTGGCTTAACACTAACGTATAGGCCAAAATTTAAAGAAACAAAGAGAGGTCGGCACGTTAGCAATCAATCAGCAATATTTGGGAATGACATTAGTTCTTTGTTAGGTGTGTAACCTCCAGTAGTAATATAGCTTCATGATGACAACTGACAACCCTACCTATTTTTTACGTATGCTTCACCTAAAGACCGCAAATAAGTAGTTTTATAGTAAAAAGCACAAGACGATGACTTATTCACCTTTTTTTTCTATTTATTTAAGGGGGCTTCTAAACATTCCGTCTATGCCAGCCCCATCGTAGACTAACTTTGGTAATATACGCATTAGGATACAAACGTAGAATAACAAAATAAAACATAAAACTAATTAAATAATTCACCTTGCTACCCTCGTATAAAGCGTCCACTACGCAAGGAAACAAGGACTGCTAGGTAAGTGAATAATTATTTCTATCTAGTCAGCTTCATGTCAGGGGTCGGCTCCAACATTGGTAATTTAGAGTTTTGAGATGTTTTTTTTGAGAATATGCGCCTTTCGTTAATGATTTCACCAATTATACTACTTTTCAAAGAGAAAACGGTAATAACAAACTGCGACGATTTAAGAGGAAAGCATATGTCTCACGGCTGAATTCGAAGTTTTAGCGACTGTATTAGTGGAGCTATCATCTCGTATTATGAAATACTAGCTGTTTCTCGTGGCATTGCCCGCGTGGTTAATGGTCCCACAGGAACAATTCTTCGGGATAAAAACCTTTATAATATGTGTGTCAAATTTCATGAAAATTTGTGATGGGGTCGTCACATCCTTGCGTCCCCGTAAACCTACATCGCATCTTTAACTAAACATAGGTACTCAAAAATTATAATCCATTAGGCAGTACAATCCTATTAATATTATAAATGCGAAAGTTTGTATGTATGGATGTATGGATGTATGGATGTTTGTTATTCTTTCACGACCGAATGGCTGAACGGATTTGTCTGAAATTTGGAACACGAATAGATCGTGACTTGGATTAACATATAGGCTACTTTTTATCTCATTCACACAATGGGTTCCTGTGAAAACGCGGGCGAAGCCGCAGGCAACAGCTAGTAGTAAATAAAATTACATCAAAATCTATTCATTACAAACGAATTTATACCTACGCAATGCCACAAGGAACTGCTAGCGTGAGAGAGTTGGTATTTGATTTTAAATTTATTATTCATATTAACTACAAGCAAAACTACACTCAAAACTAACATAACGTAACGTTAGTTTTGGTTTAGCCAACCATTTTACAATGGCGGGAGAATTGATAGGTGAAATTGTCCGTGACTGACGGCTATCATTTGTTAGTATCGATATCTCGGTCCGCCACTAGTGAGGGGTATTCATCGACATGATGGCCACCCATTAATCGAGACACTCGACGAAATGTCAAAACACTATCTGTATTACTTATTACAAAACAGAAATTAAAGAAAGAAAGAAAATTATTTATTTGCGGAATATGTATGTAAATGAGATGTTACAGAAATGTATCATATTCTACCATATTTTGGTGTGCAAATATTTTAACATTTATAAAAAAATATTATTTAATTACATCTACTATAACTTTAAGCCAATTGTTTATATTTATAACTGGTTTTATTATTTATTACCAAACATTTTAAAACTATATTTAAATTTAACCCTGTAAAACTATCACCGTTTCCAAACCTAAATATTCTTCAGACCAACCTTTTAACAAATGTAAAGTAGACGTATAATTGTGACATTTTCATTAAACTATACTTTAAAAAAAAATTCTCTCGACAAATTTTGTCCGCAGATTGAACATCTCGATCTCGTCAGCTTTGAAACAAAAAATCGCATCGAAATCGATTCATTCGTTTAGGAGGTATGATGTGCCACACGCACACACACGTCAAACTTATAACAACCTTCTTTTTCCGTTGGGGATTATTAAAGACTATCTCGTTGTATTTTCAACCGGGTCTTCTCTGTCAACGCGGCGTATTACGATTTTATGGTATATGTCAAAAAAATACTAAACTAGCAAAATATAAAGGGAAAATAAATAACAATAAATATCCCTGAACAAGTTACACAAATTGAATCTAACCCCAAAGTAAGCAAATTATATGCTTGTACCAGCTTCCGTCCACGCGGATGTCGGTCTTCGCGTTATAAAACTGAAAAATTAAGATTTTTTTTCTACGTATTTTTCCAGGATAAAAAGTATCCCATTTTATACCCAGGATAATAAGGTATAATTATACCAAGTTTCATCGAAACCGAACCGTTAGTTTTCACGTGATGCCTGAACATACAGACAGACAAACAGACAAAATTTTTTAATCACATATTTGGGTTTGGTATCGATTTAGTAACACCCTCTGCTAATTATGTTTTCAATATTTTCAATGTACAGAATTGACCCTTCTACAGATTTATTATATGTATAGATTATGGGTATTAGTTAACAATTTAGTTAAGGAATAGGTATGGCGGTGGGTCAAATCCGGGTGAGTCGCTGTGGAACTCTACCACCAAGTCAGATGTCACGGTGTTAGTGACGGTAAGCCAATGCTCGCCTTTTACGAGCTACCTGGCAGGAAGACAGATGGTTTATTCTGCAAAGGAGCCCGGGCCTACGCAGACCAACAAAATTAAGCAACGAATAATCAAAGCAGTAGTTTTATATTTTATATGGCTATCTGGTCTAGCGGTCCGGCGTCAAACTTGACTTCTTGAGGTTCCAGGTTCAATCCCCGGGTCGGGCAATAAATAATAATAGAAAATATTATTTTTTAAATGTTATAAATTTATGTTTTAAATTTTGTAATAAAAATAACGTTGCCCGGGATTGGATATGTGCCCGGTTGTGGGACTTAGTGTTTCGGCTAGTCGTTGGTGTCCTGGTTGTGCCTCTGCCTACCCCTTCGGGCATATGGGTGTGAAGATACTTTTAAGAAATAATTATATATATACCAGCTCCATTACCATTAACAGTTTCAATAGGAAAAATTAAAGTATTGTTTTTCCTATTATAACTGCAATTTTCCTCGTTTCCTTTACATAACAACATTGTCCTCGTATTGTCCCAGGCTCGATTGCAGAAAAGACCATCTGCCTTCCTGTCAGACAACTCGTAGTAGGTGGGCATAGACTTACCATGACTAACACCGTGACATCTAACTAGGTGGTAGAGATTCACAGCGACTCGTCCAGATTGGTGCCACCGCCTTAACTATTCCTGCCACCATAACAACAGTGTTTGCCATTGACGAGTTCCAGGTTTGGAGGATAATTTAGCAGGTCAACTTACTTTTGGCCTAGACCTAACATCCGGGCCTCAGGTTGGCAACGCCCCGTTACCACCTACGGTGTCTCTAAGCGATTTGAATTTCTTACCATTAGGAGGTTTTCTCTTGTTTATTTAATTGCATTGCAATATCATAAAAAAAAACCATAAGAACTTTGTGTCGACGTGATACGTCATTCGTAATTGGTAATGTAAAACTAATTAAATAAATAATGATCCCTACATCAGTTACACAGATTGAATCTAACCCGAAAAAGAAGCTAACTATATGCTCGTGTTATGGGTGTTAGTCAACGATTCTAATACATAGAAATAGATACCAGAATAAATTTGATAAATACCCAGATCCGGATTTGCAGGCATCTAAATGTTCACACAATTGCCTACACTCTTCAGATAAAAAAAAAATATATAACCAAATTTAGAACACCCCTTAATTGTAGTCGTTAAAAATAATATTTTCATTTCCTCTGTATATTCTTAACATTATTCATTTATCTCATGTTAAAATCTGTATCTGTCGCTCATTTTCTATATTCTAAATAAAAATATATCCCACTTAAAAAGTCGATAAAATAAAAAGCGGGGAAAGTCCTAGAATCGTCAATATTCGATTAATTAGTACTTCACTCTGTACATCCTCGCAATCAAGTCTACAGTCGGCGTGGTCTTTGCTATTGTGACGAGTACTGAACAGTGTCTCTTGTCTTTGCTATAGTGATGTGACTTTTTATCATATCGATAGTTTTTCTATTTGATTTATTGTCTATAAAAATATTAAAGTAAATACAGTACTACTATTTAAATTAGGCGCTTCTGCTTAACATTTTTTTACTCTTTTTACACTTTATACTTTTATTTTTAAACAGGCTAACCTTGTCTAAATTTAAGCGAATTGATTAATTATTTGTTATAACAACTCTATATATCTTTAAAATACATTCGGATTTCCGAAACTTGACGAATATAGCCGAAGCGCATAATTTAAATAGTACTGCTGTGCTTGTATGTATTTAGTTGTTGGCGAAATATTACCACTTAGCAATGATTCTATTTTATTTACTTACTGAATAATATATCGTAATTAATTAAATTGATTAAAAGAAAGTTTTTTGTAAAAAATGAGAACGTGATTCGTTGGTTTGGTCGTTTGGAAAAATTGGAAATGAAAAACAAAAAAAAGAACAATGCAAATGTGAACATTCATCGTATCTATACACATGTATAGGAGGATGTGTGTAAATAAATGAGTGATGTGTATATACAGGATGTATATACACACTCGAGAAGACCTAGATTAACATTCCAATGTCAAATCACTCGCTCTTAAACCAAGGGTTGGTAACAAAAGTCCCTAAAACCAGCATTTATGTATGACAATACTTAATCGGACGTCTGTTAGGTATAACATAGTCAATGAAATTATGTTAATGGTAGGTAGTCATATAGTCGCTTCTTACGATCTGCCTGGCAGATGTCTATCTTTCGTTCTAAATTCTTCCAATATTCGAGCAAAATCCTTAAATAAATTTAAAACACAACTCTTCCAGTTGAGCCAGGTGTAATTAATAAAAATATAACAAAAATATCCATTAATTCCAAAATGAGGTCAAACAATTTAAAAACGAAAATCGCAATACTTCAAAAAACCCTAATGTCTATGAAACATTGTGTCACTTTGTAATTTCAAAAATAAATCCACGTTTGTTATGTAAATATTTCCCTATTCATTTTAGGCTTTTGTTTGTTCAGACTTGTGATTGCAAAAAATGCTTTTCAACCCTTCCGGAATACCAAGGAAGTTTATTGTCATACTTGTCATACTCATCACATATCAAATATGTTTTTTTTATTTCATTTTTTTTTCTTATTTTATTTTTGGCACTTTTCCCCTGCTTATGGCATTTTTTGATATCTTGGGTACTAATATTTTTGCTTTTCATTTCTAATTCAGTTTTGCTCAGAAAATAATTGCAATTTTTAACATGATACTAAGTTTTACAAAAGAAGAAGAAGAATATTTCAATGGTTCAGTGATCATGTAATTAATTAATAAAATATAAAATCTATATAAAATCTAATCTAATCTAACTAGTCTAAAATAGCCTGATAATAGAAACATATCTTCCAATTACCTAGTCTTCAAGTTATAAGTCTTATAATTTATCACACTTTTTTTCTGTTTTTTTTTGTATTTTTAGGTGTTATCAACACATATTTCTGTTGCAATTAGATTTCTGTTTTGTTCGATTTCGGTGATGCGGTCGAAATGAGTGCGCTCTCGCTGACTGCATTCACAATAGTAAAATCAGAAACGGTGGAATTGAAAGAAAGTGTTGGTGTACAAATTTAAAAAGGGCATGTTCCGTACGTTCGATCATATGGAAAGATCGATAGATGAAATATTGTCAAAACGGATATACAATACAAATGTGGATAGATAGGTACCCGAGGAAACATAAGTTGACATTCATTCACCGAGTATTATCCGAAGCTGACATCGGAAGTTTTTGAAGATGGCATATTTATATAAAAAATAATGTAGATGAAGATAGGACATGGTATTTAAAGGCTTTGGTAGTGCGGCAACAACCTCTTGCTGTTTTGCTCTAAACATGGCTAAGTTTTTGAAGTTTTTTATATTACATTTATTCGTAAATGTTGAATAAAAGGATCGGATGAGCATTACATTAATCTCCAATAGTAAGTTATGTCTATTTGAAACTGAATATAAATCCTGTATCTAGAACAAAACCTTTTTTTACATATATTTACTGATAAGCCGTCAAATGCCTTTTGTTAATCTGGTTAATGGTTTCATCGATCTATCATACCTATCATACTTGCTAGGTAGCTTGCAAGTAGGTATAAATTTGTTTATCCTTCACATGATGGCAGTGATTTGGTATCAGAGTTTGACACTGTCCAATCAAATGCAATCTTTCGGGCGTTCCTATTGTGTTCCAGTTTAGAAGGTACCGCCTGTAATATCCTTGTTGTCTATGGATAGTGTGAGTTTGTGAACCCTGCCAAAGAAATTGTTTTTTAATTCTGTAAGAAAAGGTAAGATTTGGATTTTTTCTCAATAGAAGTTCAAAACCATCAAGGTTATAGTTCTAAAGCAATAAGACAACCTTTATGTATTTTCTGTTAAATATTGTAATATTAAGTGTGATAGTATTTATATTGAATTTGGTGCATAATTACACAGTAGTCTTTCGTTCAGGTGCTACTACGCTTATGTCTATTATATTTTGGATTTTATTGAGAAAGAGTGGGATTGAAAAGAAAGTGTTGGTGTTAAAAATTGCAGGCTCTACTGGTTCGGTTATGTGGAAAAATTGACTAATGAAAAATTGAGAAAGCAGATAGACAAAACGAATGTGGATGGATGTAAGTACCCGGGGAGACCAAGGTTGACATTCCACAATCAAATCCCTCGGATATTATATTTTGTGTCAATAGTGTTCGAAACCGGCATGTTTGTAAAAAAGGGAAATGGATGCAAAAGAAGTCAGACAGGTCTGCCAGGATCATGAGATTTGGCACTCTATACTCCCTGCCAATTTCGAAAGGGACTTGGCGTGAAGATGTGTAGATATGTGTTATTTAAAAAAGAGTAGCCAAATCAAACATAAAAATAAAGTTAAACACAAAAAAATATAAAAGAAACGTAATTTGTAGGTAGAGTTTGGTATCTTTAATATCCTTAATACCATTTCGTCACCATCTCTTGTTAGCCTAATTAGTGAATCCTTTGACGTGTCCTCCAATTAACAAATTAATATGCAGGATTTAATATGATATAGTATATGGGCGTGGTTAAGCTTGTGTTTCATTAGCAGTATTTTTATGTGTACTACTTTAATACTACTAATATTAATTAGTTTAAAATAGTCAATGTGAATTAAATAGTTTTGCCGTAGTATAATAGTAATCTGAGAAAGTGCATGTAGATAGTGCTGAAATAGATTTTAACCGACTTTGAAAAAGGGGTGGGTTTCATAGTAAACTCATATTTTTTGGTATGTTAGTTACCCTGTGTTGGTCCGGGCGCCTTTGTAGAATAGACCATCTGCCTTCCTGCCAGGCAGCTCGTAAAAGGCGAGTGTAGGCTCACCGTTACTAACACCGTGACATCTGACTGGGTGGTAGAGTTTAGCAGAGACTCGCCCGGATTGGTACCACCGCCTTACCTATTCCTGCCGCCAAAACGTCATGACGTGTGCCGGTTCGGAGGGTAAGGTAGCCCGTAAACTTACTTTTGCTCGAGGCCTAACATCCCGGCCTCAGGTTGGCAACGCACCATTACCACCTTTGGTGTCTCTAGGCGGCATGTATTTCTTAACATCAGGAAATCCGTCTGCTTGTTTGCCTTCCAATATCATAAAAAAAAAATACTCGTTTTTTTGTATGTAGATGATTTGTTGAAATCAAAGTCGGTTTCTTGCATCTAAGTACATTAGCCACGACTAATGTACTTAGTATATACAGTATACAGTCGAAATATGTTAACAAGATTGATAGATTTTTTTAATAAAATAAGATAAACGAATAAATATTAAAAGATTATGCATATACACAACAATGTTTAAAAGAATAATACTAAACATCAGCTTCTATTTATTAACCATCTGGTTAATATTGTTTTTGTAACATTAAGAAAATATAGTAGCACCGTGTTGGCGTTGTCTCGGATTCTCGGATCGAGCAATAGTACATAAGTTACTTTTTAAATTTTAGAATTAAAACAACGTTTTTCAGAATTAATAAGTATCTGATTGGCGTTAAATTTGCCATCTAAATTGTGGGAATAAATGCTTCTGGCTAATCTTGGGTGTCTTGGTTATACTGCCTGCCTACCTCCTGGAAGATATTAAAAAATGATTAACCAATTTCATTAAAATAGGTCGAATGGTTTAGAAGTGAATGTGTAACAAACCCTTTTTTAATGTTTATAATACTAGTTATATTTTATTAATATTGAATAATACGAGTTCTAATATTATATTAATATTAAGTACATATAACTAGCACTCCCTGTTAAAATTATTTCCGCAAACCTTTTATGTGGTTTATGTAAAATAGTTCATATCCTAGTAATTTCCAATCGCCAGCCTCAACAAATATTTGAAGATTCTAAATTCAAAATGAACGAACTTTATACATTTTCGTACCTTTTTTACTCCTTTAGGGGTACAATTTTCAAAATATCTTTCAACACTGATTACAATTATCTGTGTGTAAATTCCAGCGAAATTCATTTTGTGGTTTTGAGTGCAATGGGTTTGAGTGCGTTAATGGTTAAGTTAATTAGTTGTTCTTTTAATTTTGTATATTTAGATACTAATGGAAAATTATACCAATACCAAAGCAAGTAGCATACGTTCTCCTTACTCATAGGGGTAATGAGGTACAACCAGGGAATCTAATACTAGCCGAAGTTACCTAGGCCCACAACGTCATAGGTCTCGAAGACGGTAATTATTAACTAACGGGCACATTGATTTTCATAAGAATATTGATAAAAAGCATATGTAACTCAGTAAGAGTTGCCTAATTTGGGTATCGAATCCGAGACCTCATGTAGTCAACTTTGACACCGGCCCACTAGACCACAGAAACGATCTCTACCTTTCTGGAGAGGTAAAGCAAATTCTCTTGTATATATTCCTTCTTGTTAAAACTCCATTTGTAAATATCATTAACAAAATATTTCTGGACAAGATATGCAAATTGAATCTATCCTCGATAAGGCAAATTATATGCTCATGTTATACATGTTGTCAAGATTCTAATACCAAGATATACTTAAATAGATACCAGAATAAATTTTAATAAACAGAAAAACACCCAGACCAAGAAATTCATCATCCCAAATGTTCATCACAAAAATGCCTGCCCCCGTCGGGAATCGAACCCGAGCGTCGCTGTTAGACGGTGGAGTTAGGCGTATATGCTAGCTTCCTCGACCAACGAGGCGGAAAGAATTTTTGTTTCAGTTATTTGTAAATTGTATTATTATAAAATTGATAATTTGAAATATTATAGTTATAGTAGCAAGTACTAAATTAATCTTGGTTTCATTGTGTATACTACTGTTATTATTGCTGAGTTATCTAGGTTACAGAGAAATTTAAAAACCGCTTTCTATGATTTTGTTTAAAAATTTTACAAAACCTTTGTAATATTGTAAATATACATATGTTTTGTAAAATCATATGTGTTTAATGGTACAGACTTTAAATCAACTTTATTAAAACAGTTATCGGTAAAAAAAATGTTGGTCGGGATTGGAAATGTGCCCGGTTGGCGATAGGCTTGCCACCTATCATATTGCGGGACTTATTGTCTTCGGCTAGTCGTGGGTGCCTTGGTTGTACCTCTGCCTACCTCTTCGGGGATATGGGCGTGAAGATACTTTTTTTTATCGGTTTGTACGGGAATATCTCAGGTCGAACTTTGGCTACTTCAAAATTTATGAAATAGTAGCTTATTTATTATATATCGATACTTTATAAAAACCAATTTAGTAGGAGCGTATATATCAAGTAATCGCCTCTGTGGTTTAGTTCAGGTGTTGGACTTGACTTCATGAGGTCCCGGGTTCGAATACCGGGTCGCGCAATTAAAATAAAAATTGGGTTTTTTAATTTTCTAATTTAAAAAAATTGCTCGGGCTTGGATATGTGCCCGGTCGGCGATGGGCTTGCCACCTATCAAATTGTGGGACTTAGTGTCTTCGGCTAGTCGTGGGTGTCATGGTTGTGCCTCTGCTAAACTCTTCGGGGATATAGGTGTGAAGATACTTACTGTATATATCATGGATTGTAATACTCACATGTAACATTCAATTCTGAATATTAATCACTTAATTTGAAGATATATCAAAGGACTCACTAATGAGCCATATATCCATTACCTAATATTAATAGAACCATAATTAATAAAATAATTAAGCGTGGTAAAACTGCAAAAACTGACTATTTCATTAAGTACCGATTTGAATATTATTTTTTAAAAGATAGCAAACGGTTTCGAAATCCTATTAATATTATAAATGCGAAAGTTTGTCTGTTTGTTTGTTACTCCTTCGCGCAAAAACTGCTAAACCGATTTTTATGAAATTTAGTACACACATAGAAGGTAACTTAGATTAATATATAGGAAAGTTTTTATCCCGAAACAATGCTCTTGTGGGACCACGCGGGCAACCGCTAGCGGTTCACATAAATTCTATCAACAAACTATTAGTAGTTTTTGAGTTACATTTAATAGTGTATAAGTACATTTTTACTTATTTTGATGAACTCATTGTTAAATGTTATTCATTATTAAGTTTAAATCAAAAACCACTAGTCAGATTATGATGAAATTTACATTGGACGATCTCCACGTATCTTTCTTATTTTATGGTCTATTCCGCAAAGGAGCCCGGACCAGCACGGGGAAAACTAAGTTTTTAATATTTTATCATATTTCCGACGTAAAAAGAGGGGTGTTATAAGCTTTACGTGTCTGTTTGTAACTTAATAACTTTTAAATGCATGAATCGATTTCGATTCGATTTTTTGTGCTTGAAAGCTAACGTGTTCCAGATGATTCCTTGTTACGAGTACATTACGTAAACGATTTGTCGGCGGTTGTTGACTTTTTTTAATTTGAGAATTGGTTTGAGAATCCTAGCATGTTTCTTTGTTGCCCATATAATTTTAAAACTTAGTAGAAAATTTTGTTAAAATTATGCATATATAGCAAAAGTTATAACTTTTTGATGTTAATTAAACAACATCAAAAACTTATGCCCTCGAAGTATATATATATATATATACATAGGATTTTTGATGATGAATTACTTTGAGAAGTTTTAGTATTCCTACTGAATGAATGAAATGAATGAATGAACTAAATGCAGAAAATAATGTTTAATCTTAATTTATGTTTTTGTCATTGTATTATTGTGTTTGTAAGGTATTTATACTGTAAAATTTTTGACTAAACGGTGAAAAATATTGCATTGTTTAGGGATATCGATATTGCTGTTATCGCCGATGTGAAATTGGCAGTAGCAATGTTATTTAACCAGTCCATATCAATAATTAGCTATTAGGTTTATACTTGTGTTATATACAGCTCAATCGAATTGGTACTAAAATGAATCTGGAGTGAAGTTTTACAGCGGGTTCGTTTAGTAGAATATGTATTTCGTATCGGATAGGCAAAATACACTGTTTTTATAGCGACAGAAACAAACCGAAAGCGATGGATCTGGGAATCCGAAACCGGGAAAATTGTGACATATCACTTTACGTCCAGTGAAATTCGAGAAATATTGGACTGCTGATATTTGGATTTATTTAAGCTGAATACGCAAATAATAATAAAACTATAAAAAATCCACCCGATCACAGTAAGTATTTTATTATAATAAATAAAATTAATACTTATGTCGATACTTTAATGTTGACATCCCTAATGCAGGCTGTCGGTAGCGATAAAGAAGGATAAAAGAAAATCTAGCTACAATAAACATCAGTTGACGAGCGGGGTCAATGGTACAATGGTGAAGAAAAGCGGTTTTTCCTATATTTTTATAAGTACCCTCTGTTTTTTCTCGATTAAAAATAATTTTCATCCCCAAAAAGTAGAAGGTTCTTAGTTTTTCCCCATGGTTTTTTGTAGCGTTTTAGTTATGTCCTTTATTTTTTCAGTCCCTGCTATTTTTGAACGAACTTAATAGGTATTTTATCTGAGTTGAAAAAGAAGGAGATTTTTTATTCGTACTCGAACAAGTACGATTCTCTTTTCGTAAGGTTATGATTCAGAAGTGATTCAATCTTAATTTGACTTTTGGTGAAAAATCCGAAAGATTGTTTTTGAGGGTCAAAATTTAAATTGCATATTATGTTTTATAGATGACGTACTTACTATTGAAATTAGAACCTGTTTCTGCAAAATCACTTTCGCAGATTGGGATTGAAACTATCTTTCATGTTCAACGTGGTACAGTATTTGCATACTTTATTATTATAATCTGTTATCTGAAACGCCAGACGTTGTCCTATTTTAACAATGGATATTGAATTGAAATAAATTAACACCTATTTTCAAGTGAACCTTTTCCTGAAAATAATTAACATAAGAAAAAAAAAATGCACTAAATGGCAACATCCGTTCGCGCGTGCATAGGAATTACTATTTATATGTTACTAGCCAGCCGCTCCGGCTCTGCACGGTTATAAAATATACATATAAACCTTCTCCTTCAATCATTTTATCTATTGAAAAAACCGCATCAAAATCCGTTGCGTAGTTTTAAAGATTTAAGACTACAAAAGAAGCGACTTTGAAAAAGAAAAGAAAAGAAAAAATATTTATTTGCAGAATATGACTGTTACAAAGATGTTACAAAATTATTTAGGCGTTTCTATATATTCTACCATATATTTCATTTGTTTTATACTATGTAGTAAGGATATTTTATAGAAGACTATTTTGTACTAAATCATATGTAAAAATGTGTTTATAACTCACACATTAAATAAACTTACAAACCTGAAACCACTATAAAAAATAGAATAATTTTAATACCACTTTTCTAATTCAGTGTACTTAACAAACGAATCTAGTACTTTTATTAGATTGGGAATGTTTTGCGATATTTTCTGTACGGGTTGCAACATACAGTGCAGGTGGAAATGGGAGGAGGGTCTAACCTCCACTAAATATTGTCAATAACTAGTCTATGTCACTTTCGAGACAGTAAGCTCTGTTTCCAAAGGTTACAATTGGACGGCATAATAGTCAGGGTTAAGGCCAGAGCCCCTATCATGAGTTTACAGCTTGTCAAGTTTACTATACTCGCTACCGTCTCTGTAAATTATTTGTATGAAAACTTTGAATAGCGCCTTATTTGGTAACTAAGAGAAAAACATTTTTACACCAACAGTGTCATTCGACATGTAACTTACCGAATGTAATATATACCAACTCATGGTAAAGGCCCAGGGCGTAGTCCTGAACATAGTGGTGGGAGATAAAGATGATCCTAGTCTATATTGTTATAATAATAGTTTTTATCACATACTAGCTGGCCCGGCGAACTTCGTTCCACCCCTTCAGTTTATATGGAAAAAATAAAATGTTGTTTTCCCTAGTTTCCTCGCAGTTTTTCCGTTTTTTTTTTTATCTTTTAAAACCTTCCCTGGACTTGAACAAATAATTGAAAACCAAAATTAGCCAAGTCGGTTTAGCCGTTCTTGACTTTTATCGAGACGAACGAACAGCAATTGATTTTTACATAATATATATAGTACTAGTACTAAATGAAAATACAGTAGCCAGAAATATTTCACGTATATTTAACGCATTTTAACAAAATTTTATCAAAACTACTGTTTCAATTTCATCTTTCTTTTCTTAGACAGTCTTTTTGTCTATGCTTAAAGTACCTAGCCAGTTTAAACGATTTTCAGTCATTCGGACTGTTGCAGTTTAGACAGCTGCTCTCCTCGAGCCTTTCTAGTCACGCCCATGGGTGAAAGAGCTCTATTTTAGCATATCTACATTCTGGACTAAGTCACTTTCCATCAGGTGTAAGGTCAATCACAATATTGCTGCTGTAAAGTGATGACTTCTGGTCTAAGAAAATAGTAGATATACCATGCAAGAATTTTTCGCCAGTATAGTACATATTAAGGAGTGCTGTGTAACAGCTTGCCCGGATTACTTCTACCCACGCACATATTCCTAGAAGAAAAGTCACGTAAGAGGCCCATTGACGTGTTGCATAGTCGCAGCGTCGTTGCTTTCCATATTTCTAGTCCACAATACTTGTAGTAACCACGCGACACCACGAAATGCAGCGCAACGCATCAATAGGCGTCGAGTGTCTTTAGTATCAGGAATTTTGCCAGCTAATTTGCCAAGCAATGTACTAAAAAAATTTGCTGTTATAATTACTAACATTACTAGCGTTAGATTTACCATCAGGCTGATTTAGTAACCACTCTACTATCATAGTCATGACCCCGTGTTGGTACGGGTTCCTTTTTAGAATAGACCATCTGCCTTCCTGCCAGGCAGCTCGTAAAAGGCGAGCACAGGCTTACCGTCACTAATACCGTGACATCTGACTAGGTGGTAGA
>NJDC01001772.1:112063-122883 GCA_002245475.1 Calephelis virginiensis | reverse complement strand
CACACACACACACACACACACGCACACACACATAGTGTAAGGATAACATAGGTATAGTTTTTATTTTCTCCTTTTGGTAGCTTATTCTACTAGTATGTAAGTGTTACTTATATGTAATGTACCTACTAATGTAACTGTATATGAAAATCCGCGTAGGGGGCGCTGGTGACTTGTAACTCAGGTCATTACCTACAACAGGCACCAGACTCTCACTTAGGTTTTCCAAATCTGTTTCAATTAGTTTGTAATCTACTTCAATACCTAAGGTGACAGTAAATAAATAAATTTGAATTTGAATTTGGTACTGAGTAATAAAAATCCGCTTTGCAATGCGATGCGCCCCGGCTCGACCCGTCAACAGTGGGCGCTATCCTTTATGCAGAGCCGCTACGTCCGTATATCCGGTGGCGTATAATCAAACTATTAACACATACCGTCATTAAATAGTTGTAATTCATTATTAATAGATGCTTCGTCGTGTTTAGTTTTTTTTTACTCGGATACGTCGTCTTTAGTGTCTTTTTTCTACTCCAGTAAGTTCATTAATCTGTGTATAAATGTTAAACGACACATGACTAAAGTATTAACATCACACTTAATTATAAGTAAATAACTATCTTCATGCTCATATTCCTAGTTAGGGAGAGGCACAACTAGAAGACCCAACATTAGCCGAAGACACTACACCCGCATTCAAGAAGCTTACTTGACTAAGTAATAAAAAAACGCTGCGCGAATTACGATATTTAGCTATTCGTTTCTTAGGTCAAGCCATCCACTTCATGAACAATACTTAGTTTCAATATCAGTTCTAAGTATTGTTGTTTTGTTGGTAGTTTACGGTAGAAAGGGATAAACTAATTTATATTCTAAAAATTGTTTGTATTAATAAATATTCATGTACTCAATACTATAAACAGTGTTTAAATAGTAAGTAAATAATTAAAATAACTAATTTAATTAACAACTATCAAAATATTTGCACACCGCAAGTTGGTAGAATATGTAGAAACGCCGCAAATAAATATTTTTTCTTTCTTTCTTTCAAGAATTGTATGGTTTGAAGTAAGAAATACATAGCTAAATGTCGTACTTTGCACAGCGTTTTTTCATTACTTAGCTAAGATATTTTTTTTTTTTTAAAAAAAAAAAAGGACTTTATGGTCTCCGTTATAGACCTTTGGGGGTTTATATTTTTGATGAAAGTTTAAATGAGAATGGTAAACATTTTCGTTATCTGGAATATTACTTTAATTCTTGAATACGGGTGTAAGTCCTACATCGCGTCAGGTGGCAAACCTATCCGCCAACTGAGCACATATCCAATCCTGGACAACGATATTTTTATTACAAAATTGAAAAACATATTTTCTTTTTTTCTTCCCCGAGGTTCGAACCCGGGACCTCAAAATTGAAGTCCGACTCCGGACCAATACACCACAGAGACGATTTAATTACCATCTAAATTTCACATTCAATTCCATAGTGTCCGTATATGCACAGACGCATGGTCCGTGTATATACAATAGCGTTATCAGCTCAGCGATGGTTCCACCTTTATTTACTGTTATTGTGTCCGTAATGTGATGTGGCCGGGTAATATACTTGTATCTGATAGTACCTTCGAGAAAATGTAAATATTCTTTATACTTATTTGTTAATGAATATTATTTATATGTTGTAAGCAGTTAATGTTGCTATTCAAAATAAATCAACATTGAAAAAATAAGTGTGGTACTCGGGGACTGCTGCGGTAAAGCTATTGCATAGCTTAATACATACCTAAATGAAATGAAGTAAATTAATCCTGAAGTAATTAAATTATTTGAATATGATTAAACAGAAATATAATTAATTTCTTGATTCGGTCGCTGCGCTCAAAGCCCGCGATAAAAGCTATGCCTAAAAAGAAAATAAAAAAAATGTAATATTCACGCCTGAATATCTCACGTATCCTTAAAGAGATAGACAGTGTTATAATGAGGCTATGCACAACTAGCCGATTGTACTTAGTGCCACTATGTAATAGGTGGCCAACATAGCGTCCAACCGGGCACTTATGAGATCCCAGATAACGAAAATGTTTACCATTCTCATTTAAACTTTCATCAAAAATATAAACCCCCAAAGTTCTATAACGGAGACCATAAAGTCCTTTTTTTAAAAAAAAAAAAGTATCTTCACGCCCATATCCCCGAAGAGGTAGGCAGAGGTACAACCAAGGCACCCACGACTAGCCGAAGACACTAAGTCCCACAATGTGATAGGTGGCAAGCCTATCGTCAACCGGGCACATTTCCAATCCCGACCAACATTTTTTTTAATTAGAAAATTGGAAAAATCCAATTTTATTTTTGTTGGCCGACCCGGGATTCGAACCCGGGACCTCATGCAGTCAAGTCCAACACCCGGACCGCTAGACCACAGAGGCGATTAAGGTTCCTTTTTTTAAAGTTCAAGTAGCCCCGAAATTGGATCTTTAACTTTATGCATACCCATATTAAAGTTAATAAAATCGATCCAACGAATTAGTACACGCTTTAAGGACAAACAGACTCACAAACCTTTGCATTTATAGCATTAGTGTGGAAGTATGGAGTACGTCAAAGTAGAAAAGTAACGATTTTCTTACAACTTTCATCCCCATCATAGTCCTATATTTTTGGAAAAGTAGTCTGTGTTTGAACTCAAGTCTTTAGGTAGGTATATATAGGGTACAATATGATAGTATGTTTATTTTTGTAACAATGTCTTTATATGCATAAATTATTTCAATTCAATTTTTTTAATAGTAATTTAGGAGTAATTGTAATATAACATATACAGCGTCAAATTTTATTTTATTTATTTATGTAATCATTTATTGTACATAAAAAAAACTTACATAAATTTTAAAACTAAAAGACATGTACAAAAGCTTATCTCAGATAAAGAGATTTCTTCCAGCTCACCCAAAAAGGAGCTCATAAAATCACTTAAATGGTAGACTTACAGCGCACAAAAAATTAAGTAAAACAAATAAATAATTAACTATACAGCATTAACATATATATGTCAAACGATTTTACGATAAGTGTGAAATAATGTGTGAATGTAATATACATCAAACCCATGAGAAAAACAAAAAACAAATGATATGCACAAAAAAAGAAAAAATAATAATAAACCATTAAACATCCAAACATAAATACATACACTTGCATACATAACAAAAATATATAAACTTGTATATATCTCTGAAAATACATACAAAATACTAAAGGTAACACAATGTGTAAACAATTGTAGTATGCTGAGTGTATACATACAAAAACGACTACATAAACTACAAGAACATAAAAACATAACTGATGGTGTTAAAAATACAAAAAAAAATATACAAAAGATGACACATAACAGGTTTAAGACAGTGATAAGTAATTATCTCTTAAAAACTTTTAAAAACAGATAAAGATAACATCTTACATCTCTTACATTACAGCACCAGCCAAATTTTGAGAAACGGTTCGGAAATAACTATTTTAGTCTGTCAAAAAACTTCAACTTAAAAAAACAATTTATAATTTTTATCCAACGCAAAATACAAGATGCATGGTTAGTAATCACACAAAGCATAAAACTGGTTCCCACTGATTGTAGTCGCATTCGCACGCTGGTGACGTCACCTACTAAGAGTATGTTGTGATTTTAGTCTGTCAAAAAACTTCAACTTTAACAATTTATAATTTTTATCCAACGCAAAATACAAGATGCATGGTTAGTAATCACACAAAGCATAAAACTGGTTCCCACTGATTGTAGTCGCATTCGCACGCTGGTGACGTCACCTACTAAGAGTATGTTGTGTGTAGTAGGTACAACATAGTGACAACAAGTAAATTTTTCCCATGCAGTCAGTAGCTATCAATGTCAAACGATTTTACGATAAGTGTGAAATAATGTGTGAATGTTTTTACTAAACCACAGGAAACCGTCCACTTGTATCAAATTTATCACAAATATATTAATATACTATATAATATTATATAATATAATATTATATAATATAATATTATAAAATATCCCCTGTGTTCGGTGAAAGACGAAACAGCACAACACATAATATCGGGATGTGAAAAATTAGCTGGTACACATTATACAAAAAGACACAATAACATCGTCCAGTACGTGTTTTGGACGATCGCAAAAAAACATAAATTTGAAGTTTCAAATCTTTGGTGGAAGGAAACACTAGACGGACCACAAGTCAGAGAAAACACAGAAGCGAAGCTTATGTGGGAGATATCAGTTCAAACTGATTTAACTGTACCAAATAATAGACCAGACATAATATACATAGACAAAAACCACAATCACACATATTTAATTGATGTCACAATACCTTCTGATTACAACCTGGGTCCAAAAGAAATTGAAAAACTCTCAAAATACAATCTTTTGAAACATGAAATTACACGGCTTTGGAAAACTAAAACGTCTATTATTCCCATAGTTATAGGTACAACTGGAATCGTAAATAAAAGCTTGAAAAGCTATTGTGACACCTTAAATAGCAATATAAACATATCTATAATGCAAAAGCAAGCAGCAATTCATACATCGATAATACTTTCAAAAGTTTTAGGAGATACTATTTTCGTTGGGGCGGAGGCAGATGAAACACAAATAACACACCAACCGGCAAACGCACAAAACATACAACAAGTTTCAATCACACAAAATACACCAAACACTCAACAGCTACCGAATACACACATCACACAGGAAAGCCAAATCACACCAAACAATCAATATCCAACGCATACACAAGACAGAGAACAACCGCCAATTTCACCAAATACCCACCTGTCAAGTACACAAGTCTCAATCACACATACAACACAACAAGTGCCAGTCGCACAAAACATACAACAATCATCGAACACACAACTTACAACAGATAGAAATATACATCAACCATACAATACACGATCGAGAAAACGTAGTTAGAGGGGAATAAGTGTCTCTTTTCTTGTAGGCAACAGGACGGGGCATTTATTAAACCGACCAGAGTCGAGAATATGGAAAACCATTTGTTCTTTATAAAATATAATATATAATATTAATTATACTAGCTTTTACGGGGAACTTCGTTCCACCCGTTCAGTTTAAATGGGAAAAAATAATTTTTATTCTTAGTTTCCTTGCAGTTTTCCCATTTTCTTATCTTTCAAACCTTCCCTGGACTTGACTAAATAATTTAAACCCAAAATAACCAAATTAGTTCAACCGTTCTCGAGTTTCAGCGAGACTAATGAACAGCAAAGCTGATGCTTGTGTATACAGACTAGCTGTTGTCCGCGGCGTTGCTCGCATGGTCCCACAGGAACATTGTTGCGGGATGGAAACTTTTCTATGTGTTAGTCCAAGTTACTCTGTATGTGTGTGTCAAATTTCATGACAATCGGTTTAGCAGTTTTTGCGTGAAGGAGTAACAAACAAATATACAAACTTTCGAATTTATGACGTTACTTAATAGGACAAGATAGAATATTATTAATAAGGTTATTTTTATTCATAGTATCCTATTCATAATAGTTTATAACATTAATTATAGTGTAAAGAGTTTCCAAAACCTGCATGTTTGTTTGAAGAGTAAGGAAATTAGAGGAAGTTAGGCAGGTCGTCAAAGATTGTGACAATTGGCAATTGGTACTATCTGCCTACCTTAAGGGATTTGGCGTGAATATAAATAAGTAAGTAAGTATTTAGAGTCTGTATACACAGACTAATATTAATACTAATCTGATGTAGGTTTTGCGTAAAGGGTGACAAACATCCATCCATCTATCCATCCTCATATAATTTTACTATCTTGGTAAGATGTAGTCTCTAGTCTCTTGATAAAAGAATAGGATAATAAAAAGATAGCCTTTTTGCCTGCGCTTTATTTATTTAAATTGAAATAAATACATTGTCATAGCCTATAGCTTAAATTAAAAGATTGAAGTTAAAGAAAACAACGTTTACTGAAGGCGGTAAAATCCGGTTTTAAACTGGAAAAATCCAGTTTAATCCAGCCAGAGCTAGCAACCGATTGGGCTTTTATGTATCGGTGAGAGATGTATGAAAAATGGATATGATTTTCTTTAAAATAATTAAACTCTACGTGTTAATCTATATCTATATAAATTGTAAAATACCTATCTTAATATTTCTGATATTGCAGAAGATTGTTACGGTATTTTTTTATTAATTGGTCTATATGTACGAGTAATTAAATTTTTCTTAATGTGAACTTGAATGTTAGTTTGAACAATACCCTAATTGTATTATCTATAAATTTTGTCATGATTTGCAGATATTCGACGGCTATTTATTATTTTGATGTCTAAATTATAGCTTCTTAACTAATGAAAAAAGAAAAAGGAATTAAGATAGACAAACTTACTTTTGCTTAAAAGACTGAATGAACAATGAATATGTTAAAGTATGAATAAATTAATGTATAAAAGAAATTAAGAAAGCATTTACCAACGAACGAATGAATGAAAGAACACACTCCACTAGTTCAGTTAGTAAAACTAAGTGTTAGAAGAAATATCAGTGATGTTTTAGTCGTATCACACACTGGTAATATGATGGGATTTGAGAATGTTGGCAAACGTTATGTTTACTAGTTGCACCGTTTTCCATTCAGTGTGAGCAGCATGACGATACAGTATAAGTAGCTCGACAATATGTACTAAATTTTAAAATTGTATATACTAGCTAGTTTTTTTGAACATATCAAGTAAAGTTCAGTATATTTAAGTCTCTGTAACTTTAATAAAATTTATATCCCATTATCTGTGGATACGTCAATTCCGTTCATTAGTCATCATAACTGGAATTTAGATCTCTCTTTATTGCCTAGCGGAATCGTTAAGGCGTAATTGAGTTATCGTAGCGGTCCATCCATTTTAACTTAACGAATTTATTACGAATTCGATGTACGAAACCGTATTTGATTGGATATGGCATTCTTGATATTTTTTTTGTATAAAGGCAAATAAGCAGACGGATATCCTGATGAAAAGAAATTCACCTCGGCTAGAGACCCTAAAGGTTGTAATCGTGCGCTGCAAACCTGAGGTAGGGATGTTAGGCTTCGAGCAAAAGTAAATTTCCCGGCTACCTTATTCTCCAAATCGGAACACGTCAACGGCAAGCATTGTCGTAATGGAAGCAGGAATAGGTAAGGCGGTGGTAACAATTCCATCTAGCCGCTGCGTAGCTCTTTCACGGTGTTAGTGACGGTAAGCCTATGCCCGCATTTTACGAGTTGCCTGACAAGAGGCAGACCTTGATTCATGGCGAATAAGACAAATTAAAATTATTTGTGAATGTTTGATTTTTAACTAGTTTTTTTTATTTTTGTTGCAGACACACATCGTCAGAGGCGAGCATAGGTTAATATTCACGTCATTACCAACTAGACCGCTGGTGGTAGATGCTGTGCAGTAATTTGGTAGGGATACAAGGTAACTTCTAACAACCGATTGCCGGTAGACTTGTATAAATGATCTAACATCCCGGCATCAGGACAGCGACGCACCTGCAACTTCTACGTTGTCTATCGGCCACGGTTTTGTCTTTCCGTGAGCTTATCTGCCATCTTATCACTTAGAATAATATAGAAAATATTTATTTAAGGTTAACCTTACAATACGCACTTGTGACGCGTCTATATACCAGCTAATACTAAATAAAAATAAAGATCGCGTCCACACACTGAGATGATCCGGCAAGTAACTAACCGGTTTTGTCTTGCCCTTATTGCTATGATATCAAATCTAGTCTTCACCGTGTTCCGTTTTGAAGGACAGAGCAGCTGGTATACTTACTTTTTTATGATAATAGTAGGCAAACAAGCTTACTAGTAGTAGTAGGTATAGTAGTTTAATAGTAGGTAAACAAGCTTAGCTTTAGGCAGACTTATAAGAGATTGGCATGAAGAGCAATTAATCCCAAGCGCTCTAAGTAAGTTTTCAGCAAAGTTATCTAAATTTATCTTTTAACATAAAAAAAGACCGGTAAAACAAACAGACAGGCAATTTGAGTACGGCGAGACTGCTAGTGGGAAATTCCTTAGGGTAAATTACTTTTAAATAAAGATTAAAATCACAATAAAATATAGAATCAAAAATTGTTGTTATTTCCCGAAAGCAAGATGCCAGAGAATATGTATCTCTTGCTAAAGAGTATTTATACTTCTTGATATGCATGTTTTCTCACTTTCTGCAAATGATAGATAAAAAGAGTAATATTTTATTGGTTTAAAAAAGACAAATTGAGTTTTAAAAATAAAACCAACCTATTGGCGCTGTTGTAGAATGAATGTGTTTACATTTCAACCAATGGCAGCCATCGAATATTGCGTCATTCGGTCTACCAATCAGCTTATCTGACGTTTACGATAATTGCACTACCTTTTAGCGAACACTTTTACAAAGTAGAAAGAATGACAGAGGAAAGATTTAGAAAACAGATACACCATATAAATCTGAATGGATATAGCTACCCGGGGAGACGAAGGTTGGCATTCCACGATCAAATCGGTATTTTCCGAAGGTTTTGTCAGGAGTCTCCGAAACCGGCGTGTTAGTAGGAAAAAGAAAGGGTAGTAAAAGTCAGAAGAAGCAGGTCTGCCACGATCATGAAATTTGGCACGATACTCTCTGCCTAACCAGTAAGTGACTAGGCTTGAAGATATATATGTATGTACTTTTACAAAAATACAGACCTTTCTTTCCTCTATGAATACTAGTACATGTTACTATATAATTTGGGTGTGTAATGCAAAAGTTATCTATATATTAATACGTGATGACAAAACTTTGGACCCCTTTTTACGAAAATTGCGCGGACGCAGGAGCATAAAATTTGGCACACTTATAGTTTATGTGTAAGAGAAGTGCAGAACGCTATTATTTTTTAATAATAATGCTTAAAAAGTATATTATCAACAAATAAAACATTACCCACACTACCATGCATTTGACACACACAAACCAATTTATTGATGATAACGATAAAAGATCACAGATGGCGTACTAAAAAGTTTGGAAACAAAGAAGTTGGCCTTGACTTGAAAAAACAAGGTAATAAAATTTATTATGGTCGAATTTCAACTAATGGGCGACCACTAGTCTTAACTTTGGCATTAAAAATACAATAAAAAAGTGCGTTTTACAAATAGCAATAATCCGAAGCGAGCTATAATATTGTATTTTATGTAATATCAATTAGGAGCGCCGCAGGGACTTGCAAATTTTAATTTATCGCTTCAAATGATTAATTGAATTATTTCAGGATAAGATCTCCTGAAACCGTGGTCTGATTTATTTATTCAACCACCTCGTTGCTCCAGTGGTTAGCATATCCAAATATAGACGACGATTTACGAAGCTCGGGTTTGGTTTTTGCCAGGATTACTTTCAGTATTTTATAAGAAAACACATTTAAAAGTATATGGTATCTTCACGCCCATATCCCCAAAGAGGGATATGGGGTATAGGCAGAGGCATAACCAGGGCACTCACGACTAGCCGAAGACACTAAGTCCCACAATGTGATAGGTGGTAAGCCTATCGCCAACTGGGCATGTATCCAATCCCGGGCAAAAATTTTTAATTAGAAAATTGGAAAAACCAAATTTTCTTTTTGTTGCCCGATCCAGGAATCGAATCTAGTACCTCATTAAGTCACGTCCAACAGCTGGACTGCTAGACCACAGAAGTAAGAAAAAAAAGTTAACAATATAATTACGAGTATATTAGACAATATTTTGACCTCCTTTGACCAAGTGTTAACATAAATCCACCGACCAACCACGGGGCTTGGATTCGATTTCCGACGGAGGCAAGCTTTTATGTGATGAACATAGGTGTTTGCATTTCTGAGTCTAGGTGTTCATTAAATTTATTCCTGTGTCTAAGTACTTCTATGTCTAATACATAGAAGTACTTAGACACAGGAATTATTGTTGACTAACACTCATAACTATTTTTCCTTCCTTGTTTGCTTGCCTTGTTAGCACAATTGGTGTAATTTGTCAACTGATATTTAATTATAATTTAGAAAAAAATTTTTTCGATGTAAGCTTCTTGAAAAATACAGTAAAGGAGAGAATTTATTGACATTCTAATTAATTTAATTAATTAATAATTTGTAAGTATTTATGATTTTTTTACGGACTAATAAATTCAAGATGGATGACAATAAACGCGATCTTAAACACAACAGCTGCTATTAGCATATTTAAACGTGGTTTCTGTGAGCTTATTAAATTTATTCTAATATATATTTAAGCTCTGTGGTCTAGCGGTCCGGGTGTTGGGCTTGACTGCATGAGGTCCCGGGTTCGAATCCCGGGTCGGCCAACAAAAAGAAAATTGGATTTCTCCAATTTTCTAATAAAAAAAAATGTTGGTCGGGATTGGAAATGTGCCCGGTTGGCGATAGGCTTGCCATCTATAACATTGTGGGACTTAGTGTCTTCGGCTAGTCGTGGGTGCCCTGGTTGTGCCTCTGCCTACCGCTTCGGGGATATGGGCGTAAAGATACTTACTTACTTACTTACTTTTACATATTTAAGAAGTTAGGATCATAGCTAGGACCTAAGAAGCACGCATGAGTGAACTTACCTTGATGAATGGGAGAACTTTATCCATGAATTACTTGATTATCACGTACTTGCCCTTATTGCTATGATATCAAATCTAGTCTTCACCGTGTTCCGTTTTGAAGGACAGAGCAAAAACAAAAGAGTGACCTATCAGCAGATTCGGACAAGTCTA
>NJDC01001772.1:86894-111619 GCA_002245475.1 Calephelis virginiensis | reverse complement strand
TTGTATATCTGCTTTGTCAATCTTTCATCTGTCATTCTTTCCACATGACCGAACCAGCGGAGCATGCCCTTTCGCATTTTAACACCAACACTTTCTTTCAATAACACTCTTTCTCGGATCTCACTGTTACGAATGCGGTCAGCAAGCGTTACACCACAGATTTTCCGTAGTGCTCTCATTTCGACCGCATTCATCCTACTTTCATGCTCTTTCTGACATACCCAACTCTCGCTTCCATAAAGTAACGTTGGAATAAGCACAGAATTATGCAAAGCGAGTCTAGCTTTTTGGCTCAAAGCTTCGCTTTGGAACAGCTTACCCAACGCTCCATTCCTATCTCACACTATTCCCTGCACTCACTCTCCTCTCTATATCCACGGTGTACCTTCCATCCATGCTAAAAGCACAACCAAGATATACAATTTCATTCAGTTGTTCCAGCACTACATCATCAACCAAAACTCTTACATCCGTTATGGCTACGTCTCTTTCAATGCACAATATGTGCACTATTAACTCAAAAACTACTGGTAGGATGTTGATACAGTTTATTTTGTACCTGATTCGAAAAAAGATTCTTTATATCGCGACGTGGTACCCATGAAATAGTTGGAGTCAGTATTTGCAGATTTACGAGCTTAGTTATTGACGCTCAGGTTTGGTCGAAGCTTCATTAGTACCTGTAGTAAAAACTCTTACGCTGTATAAGATACCCCGTGTTGATCCGGGCTCCTTTGCAGAATAGAACATGTGCATTCCTGCCAGGCAGCTCGTAAAAGGCGAGCATAGGCTTACCGTCACTAATACCGTGACATCTGACAAGGTGGTAGAGTTTCGCAGCGACTCTCCCGGATTGGTATCACCGTCTTACCTATTCCTGTCGCCATAACTCATGACGTGTTCCGGTTCGGAGGGTGAGGTAGCTGGTAAATTTACTTTTGCTCGAGGCTTAACAACCCGGCCCCAGGTTGGCAACGCACCATTACCACCTTTGGTGTCTCTAGGCGGCGGGAATTTCTTACCATCAGGAAATCCGTCTGCTTGTTTACCTTCCAATATCATAAAAAAAAATTGAAAATCCCTCTCTTTTTTTTCTGTGTATGTAGAGCGAGTGCGAGTGTGTATGAAGATTGGAGTGTTAGTCATTTTAAATTCAGCTTAATGTAAAATATAGAGCTATCTTAATTAACGGACGGTTTTACAAAATGTTGCAATTGAAAATATTAAAATCTCTGTTAGCCTTTAAGCCGCGTCCACAACATTTTCAAATAAAAATTTTACTTAAATGTTATATGTTTATTTCAAACAAGTGAAAAATAATTTAAGCATGAAAAGCACAAGTAACCGCCTTCCATTTTATTATCAAGTCGCAATTTGATAATTATCAAAATAAGGTGATAATTTTTTCAAAGTTAGGTCATAATTCAATGTTGGTGTCATATACATTTAATTATGGTCACACTACTCGTTTAGAAGTTATAGTCAGTAATGTATAGTAGTTTTTATGTTGTTTGGCGACTTCGTAGACGACAAATAAGCTTTCATGTACCCAGCACATGAAATTTGCTTGTATAACTCCAAAACAGATTTAATTTATCTGAGACCACATCGGAATCGTGACCTACCTTGTCTCTTGTGTGTTTGTTATTGATCGAGTAATCAAGTAAAAACATATAGTAGTCAAATTGATACCTTTCTTCTTGATGAAGTTGGTTAAAAAGTGTGACATTATATCCAAATAAAGCGATCGCTACCAAACAACCTTCTTATTGAACGAAAGTATATACTTTTACACATAGGTTCAAATATACCAAAACAATTGTATAATATTAAAAACAATTATAAGTAGTAGATATGAATGTTAAAATAAAATAATACGTATACCCAGCTTAAGATTTTACGTGTCCACAATGTGAACAGAGGCTTATGTCACCGGAATACCTAATGGAGCGTCATCTCATCAATATTACATGTGCGAGAGTGAGATGGACTATATCATATTATTGGGTGTTGAGATTAAAGGAATGCGTCGTTTGACATTGAGGCTGGTGTAAGTTAGAGAAGGTAACGTATTTAATCACAGTAAAGTTGCATATAAACGACTTAGATTTCAAAAAGCAAAACATCTATGAACACAAAATTTAAGTATTTTTCTCAATTTTTTTGTGTTTCTTTTTTCAGATTTAGATTAGCTGACAATGGAACTACCTCGGAAGTATGTTCTTTCAAATAAAGAAAGAGTTTTTAAAATCGGTTCTAAAATGACGGAGAAATCGTTTATCTTACATAAAAAATAGGCGTCGAACATGTGACCTCGCCAGTCCCCATTTTCGAAAGTCAATTAAAAAGGTTGGAGTTTTGGCGAGATCAAGAATAAAGATTATATTAATATTGTAAAACGAAGATACTTTTGTAAAAAATCTATCTATACATGTAATAAAAATATCCATTTCTCTTAGTCATGACATGACGCGTCAACTGATGACACAGTTAAGCTTATTGTTTTTTTTATGTTAATCTTTGTCCTTTGAGCACGTATTATTGACAACAAATTTTTGTGTGTGTAATATACCCTAAAATGTTAGTTGATTAAAATAAGGCAACGCCTATGGTTACAAATACAGAAGCCATAACGAAGTTATCATCTTCGTGTCTGGACTGTAGGTAGACATGCACAATAGGCCTAACGTTAAACCCTTATAGGACAGCGACATTTAATGGGATCATGGGTCACGACTGTCTCTTAACATCAGGAGAGCTAGTGCTTGTTTGCCACATCTCACAAAAAGATTTAATTACTTGACCTCATTTCTACCTTCAATTGTTATAATTTGTTTCACTAGATTTAATAAATCAAGTAAACTCTAATTCTTGTGAATTGTACCACACAGTGTCACTGTTGAATAAAATGTATTTTTTGTTGATCCTTTTTGTCGCGTTACGGGCAATTTCTGCTTTGCATTAATTATTTCTGCCATTATGATAGTGGCTGGCACTGTTGTGTCCCGGGATAATATTAAGATTTAAAAAATGGCCACAGGACAGACATAGCAGCTACGGCCCCTGTAAGGAACGGTTGTCTCTTACTGTCAAGCAAGTCGTATACAAATTTACCATATACGTAAGCATGTTAATCACAAGGTTTTTTGGTATAGATAGTTCCAAAGCGATATAACCACTTCTGTGTATTTTAAGTTAAATATTATATTATGAAAATAAATAGGTGGTAATTTTACAGCGCACCCACTAAACTATAAATTGCCGCTATCTTATTTCAACGATATTAATAGGAAGAGACAAGATATGTTAATCGCTGTCAGGTTAGTTTGTGCATGTCATTTTTACAGAATATTGATCTATTCTTCTGAAAATGGTGATTAAAACGTCACAAGTTGACATGTCTGGACTAATCTAAAATGTTCCATTTGTTTTCTTTTTGTTTCATTAGAAAAAGATAGAACACACCTCAAATAAATTTACGTGGTGCTCAGCAGAATCACTACCAATGTCTAATATTGTAACTTATGGTGCAAGTTAATGTATATTTATTACCATTAGAACAAATTTTAAACCTCTCCGCTTATAGCTTGCACCATATAAAGTCACCGGTGAACAAACACGGATTTCGCATATAAAACAATGATTAACTCCTGACCTGAGCTGATTTTTGGACGGGTTTAAACGTGGCCGAGAGGACGAGTTTAATCCCTTTATTCTGTTTTAATCCCTTGTTATACTTGTCGTATTTTAATACATCTTTTATAATATACCAAGGTTACTCCGCAACATCTTTCGTGTAGTCTCATGTTATATCTATTTAAAATTTTATAATTTGACTCTCTGATTACAAAATAAAATCTAATTGGAAAAGTGTTTTTGCATTTATAAAATAATTATTAAATAAACATGTTCTATAACCCCCAACGAAACCTATCTGTAATAGATAAATTCATAATATCTTCACCCAAAGTCCCTTATAAGGTAGGCAGAAAGTATCCAGTGACAAACCTCGCAATCCTGACAGACCTGCCTAGTTTCCTATACATTCGTTACCCTTTTCATACAAACACACCGGTTTCGGAGACTCTTGACATCTTCTTTGGTTGACACCCCTAGGATTTGATCGTGGAACCTAGGTATTAGATCCATTCACATTCGCATGGTTCTTTGTCAATATTTTATCTATCTTTCTACACGAGACCTGTGTACTTTTTCACTATCTTATCATATAAAAAACACAGACACGTCATATTTATATCACTTTTTCTATCATCCTTAAATAACAGATTTTATACGCTGTAATAGGAGCAGGAGCTCTCGCTATTATTCCAAAACCTAGATTAAAATTAGCTTATATGCATCTTTAAGGTAAAGGACCTATAAGCTATTTATGCTAAAATTCATTTAAATCGATTTAGCTGTTCTGCCTTAAAAAGTAACATACATTTAAATAATAATATACTTTCACATTTATGATAGTATTTTGTAGTAAATATCATAAATATTTAATAAAAGACAAGCCCGCTAACTTTCTTTCGTCGACCTTCTCAGTGTTTGGCGGCGATTCCGATCCGGTGGTATTTTATAACGTATTTATTATTTGTATGGTCAAATTGAATAACGCTTTGAAGTGCAAACTTCTTTAGCAGCGTTGCGCACTTTTTTTGGAATGGGTAAAGACCTAAGACGAAAATTCATAAGACGGCGCAGGACGCTTGCGCGAATAAGACGGCGCAGGGTGCCTGTGCGAATGTTCGTGTTGTCATGTTTTGTGTACAATAGCGCAATAAAAGAATATTGTATTCTACCACATAAACAAGTACTATCACTTTCATACTGATAATTAAAGCAATTCGTGCTAAATTATTCCCCAACCATTCCAAAATATCAAAAATGCACAACGCTAAATTTCAAGTTTTCACTTCTGCCGGCACTCCCGCAAGGCAACATTAGAAGCATTGACCGCCTCAATGGTCGAGTGGCTAGCGTACACGCCTAACTACATGGACCAACCGCGAGGCTCGGGTACGATTCCCGACGGGGGCAGGCATTTGTGTGATGAAGATTTAGATGTCTGCATTTCCGAGTCTGGGTGCTTAATAAATTTATTCTGGTATCTATTTAAGTATTTCAATGTATTAATATCGTTGATTGACACCCATAACACAAGCTTATAATTTGCTTACTTTGGAGTTAGATTCAATTTGTGTGACTTTTCCAGGTATATTTATTTATTGCTTATAGATACTGATGTTTATCATACGCCATATTGAGGCTAAAATCTTAAGCCTTATGCATATAAGGTTAAGTTTACCTCACAAGTGGTAACTTGACAATAGTGAGCACTGTCGTTATGGTGGCTGAAAAGGTAAGATGTAAGTACCAATCCAGACATATAGATCTTACTTTATTAAATTTATTCTAGTATAGATTTAAGTATATCTATGTATTAGAACCGTTGACTAACACCCATAACACAAGCATATTATTTGATTAATTTAGGTTTCGGTTTGAAGGGTAAGGTAGCCGGTAAACTTACTTTTGCTTGAGGCCTAACATCCCTTCCTTAGATTGGCAACGCACTATTATCACCTTTGGTGTCTCTAGGCGGCGTGATTTTCTTACCATAAGGAAATCCGTCTGCTTGTTTGCCTTCCAATATCATGAAAAAAGCAACTTAGTTCGCGTTTTTTTAAAACAAAAAGAATAACATCCATTAACATTCACATATTCAGTCTTCACAAACTTCTATATTTAGTATATTTGGGTGGTATCGATAATATACAAAGTGACAGTAAAAAGCTAGTCCCATAAAGATGTTTCAAGATAATCCCAAAAATAATCCCTCGGGCCCTTTTCCGATCCTGTATCGCGTTGAGGAATCGAATGTATGGAATCACAGGCCCGGGAGCGTTCCCTTAGGAACCCTAAAATAGGTACTTTTACTGTGACGGCCGACGACAGGGAAGTAAGCTAGGAGGCGGTTGTTAAAATTATTTTTTAATCTCGGATAAAAGTTTTATTTTGAAAACAATCTTTTTTGCAAAATCAATTTATGCATTAAGCCATAATTAGGTAAACATTACGATTGTTTCAAACCAATTAAAATTCTCAACAGCGAAATAATATATAGCTGGTTGAAAGTCAAAATGAGCTAAGTAGTAAGTGACTGATAAAAATACCGAATCTTATGTACAATCCGAAACGAGTGGGTTTTCTTATTTGTATGGTCTATACCCTCATGTTTGTCCAGGTCCACTGAGTAGACCATAACTCATTAACGGTAATATTGTTGACTAATATTCATGTCTTTAGCACGTGATTTCCGTCAGGTATCTTATCTATAACGGTAAAAACTAAAATATCCATTCGCAAATTCTAGCTACGAACTATTTTGTTCACGTCAGCTTTCAAACAAAATGCATCGAAATTGGTGCATTCGCTTAGAAACTACGTTCCCACACCCACACATACACACACACACACACATACACACAAACACACACAAACACAACCACAAGCACACACTCACACACGCACATCCACACCCACAAGCACGTACGTACGCATAACAGCATAGCGTGATAATGAAGCTAAATAGATAAATTGTTATGTACAATGTGTGCTTATATACATCATGATTCCTAATTATAAAGGAACCATAATTTATTGTAGACATTAATAACTATTTTTTGGATTGTTTACTGTAACTACCTTATGTTTGTTTGCACGCTAATGTTACCGAAATAAGTTCTAAATAGTGATACATATGTATTACTATGTAACCTTGTAAAGCTATTTTATAAAACTAATTCATAAAATGAAAAAAATAGCAGCACTCTTTTTCTGTTGTGGCTTAAAAATATTACAACGGTCTTCTAAACTATGCAGGACTGCTGAGTCGTTCGCATTTATAGGAGTATATAAAAGGTAGACACGTATTGGGCCAGGACATGAACATTTTATTTATACCTTTGATTTAATAAAAGTAGATGCGTTATGTATTTCATAATTCATACTTATATGATACTCGTAAATGCGAAAGTGTCTGTCTCTGTTACAGTTGAACCGTCTCTAAATTGATTTTAATAAAATTTTATCTGGCTCTGTGATAAAATACTTGATAACTTGAGGTTCCAGGTTCGATCCCCGGTTCGGGCAACATACGAAAATGTGTATTTTCAATTTTAGAACAAAAATATAAAATATATAAAAAGTAGGCGATATAAAATATATAAATCCAGCGATTGGATATGTGCCCGGTTGGCAATAGGGTTGCCACGATAGATGCCAGAGAATAATTTAATATTTTGTAAATTCCTTATACACATATTTTGCAAGTAAATAAGTACAACTTAAAAACTGGAAAATTGGTATTTTCAATTTTCTGATAACGTTGTCCGAGGTTGGATATGTGCCCGGTTGGCAAAAGGCTTGCCACCTATCACATTGTGGGACAGTGTCTCCAGCTAGTCGTAGATACCCTGATTGTGTCTATGCCTACCTCTTTGGGGATATGGGCATGAAGATACTTTAGTTGTTTACATAGGAACACACTAACGTCAGTTTTAATAATTTGAGATTCAATTTTATAAACATCTTTTAAAAGCTTTCACTGTTCACTGTGGCGCTTTAAACTGATATTTTAGTAAAGACAACGTTGCCCGGTGTTGGATAATATTAATAATCAATCCTAATCGAAAACCTGCTGTAAAAGATTGATATTTTGATCCATTTTTATGTTATAGCTTGCCAATAACATATCTGTGGACAGGATTAATATGGCAATTAGGTATGGGATAGGCCGCCGGATACGCAGCTATCTAGATTACTTGAAATCTGTTACATTGAGATACATTATTAACATTGGCCGTAAGTTGGCAATAGATTTGCCATTTATTACGCCATCTAGTCGTTGGTGACCAAGATCTAACTATTTCAGGAGCGTGACGCTGCTTCTTCTTCTTATTACAAACCCAAGAACGACTTTATTGGAAACACGATATAGTAGAAATTTGGCGTTGACTTGGTTAAAAAGGGCGTTGTAAAACGTACACATTTTGGCACTTTCATTTCATTTGCTTAAGGGCCGATATTAATAACCCATCTACAGATAAAAAGTTTTGTTGCTAAAATATTTTTGTTGATTAATTATTGAAAAATAACAGCGATTTTTTTTATGATATTGAAAGGCAAACAAGCAGACGGATTTCTTGATGGTAAGAAATTCTCGCCGCCTAGAGACACCAAAGATGGTAATGGTGCATTGCAAACCTGAGCCCGTGATGTTAGGCCTCGAGCAAAAGTAAGTTTAACGGCTAAAAAAAATATTAAAAAAGACAATCTGTAGTTTTAATATCATTGGTCATACCTAAAATAATACTAGAAGTGATGAGGTATTACGAACGTGTGTAGTTTCTATGAATTTACTTACTAACTGTTATCCGTGGCTTCGTCCGCGTGGGTTACTGGAAAATTTCGAAATAAAACAGTTGAATGGTTCTTTGACATTTTTTTATCTCATGATTTCTCTGTCGTTCCATTTTTGATTAAAGTAGAAGATCCCGATGTAGATTCATCGACCTACACCGAGCTGATAATAGAATAAAACATATCTATATATATCAAAATAAGTCGGGTTTTCGGTTTGCGATAGTCTTGCAGGTGGCAATCACATTGTGAGACTTAGTGTTTTCGGCTAATCGTAGGTGCCATGGTTGTGCCTCTACCTATCTCTTCTGGGATATGGGCATGAAGATACTTTTTTTTGTAAGTCGGGTTTTCCTTCCTGACGCTATAACTCCAGAACGCACAAACCGATTTCCACGGTTTTGCATTCGTTGGAAAGGTTTCTGGCTCCGTGAGGTTTATAGTGTACAAAATTCAGGAAAAATTTCAACAGAAAAACAGGGAAAATCATTTTTGACATACAGCGCCATCTCTGATACATAGCATGTATTACAAACCAATATGGTTTTTCATGGTGGTGGAGCAGATGGCGGCAGCACGTGGTGTGTGAGTATAATACCATCTGGTGAAACGGAGTTCGCCGGGTCGGCTAGATTTATAATAAGTGTACTATATCAGAAATCAAATTGAAAATGGGTTGTCTAACAAAATCTTGGACAGAGAATTTTAGATTATCTACAAACAATCCTATATCAACGTGTTTGCAATAAAACAGAAACACATGTGTGTTTGTTTTTTGCCTATTATCCAATCAAGTGAAATTAACTGCCATCGACATACATCTTAAGTTAAAGAACTTGCTCTGTGCTTGGGTTAAATTTCTATAAATTTTAAAGAAACCCCGGCAAATAACAGGTAATCCAACTTCTACTCATTTTATACGACTTATATTAAGATCAGAATGAAAAAAATATATAAATGTAAAAAATATTCTGTCAAGGATATTTTAGGCATCCCGTTTCTGATATATGTCCTAATATATTTCTTATAATAAAATAAATTTCAACCTATTATCAGTTCGGTGTTGGTTGGGTTGAGTTTGAATATTAGATCATTATTTTTGGTATGTGATGAGTCCATCGCTCTCTCGTATTTTAGTAATTACTGGATAACTGCACTAACACCGTCAGTAATGATACTAGGTGGTAAAGTGCTGTTCGGCATCTCGCCGGGGCTGGTACCACCGCCTTATCTATTTCATCTAACATTCCGTCTGTGCATTGTCTGTGTACTTAAATCGGTAGACCTGCACACGTGTCCTTTGGGCTATGAAACAGCAAGTAACTTTCGGTGGTGTCTATGAGCGACGGTTGTTTCTTACCATCAGCAGTCAATATGTTGTAACATAATATCATAAATTTAAAAATTAAATTACCATTGACGGGGGTAACCTATAAATTGTAGCAAAGGAGCACACCAATCACGTCAACTTTCAAAAAATCGTATCGAAATCGGTCCTTTCGTTTAGGATAGCCACAAACGGACACAATTACAGGCACGTGAAACTTATAATTATTTTTCCATCGGTAGCTAAAAATCAGTTCATTTGTTTCAGAATATGTTCATTTGAGCAGAGTATTTATTAGATTTCAGAATTTGTATCATATTTATTTTTTATATATGTTTATTCAATAAGAAAATAAATGTACAATTTATTCGAAGTCTTTGATGTCAAGGACGGATATTACATTAAAATTGTGAACTTTAATACAAAATTACATGGTATGCCGAAAGCTATTAAGATCTATTGCAGAGTACAAAGGAATGATATTTTCTTTTATAAACTACTTGTAATTTCCTTTTGAGTAGTTCGTACGGTTTCTAAGAATAAAATATTTCAAAGACAGGGAATAATTTTATTGAATACTAGCTGTCCGGCGAACTTCGTTTCACCCGTTCTGTATGGAAAATAATAAAGTATTATTTTTCCCATTTTCCCCGTATTTCTCTTCATAAGAACCTTCTCCTGATAATAAATAACACAATAATAAAATAATTAGCCAAATTAGTCTAGTCGTTCGGAAGTTTTGCGCTTACTACATTTAGCGTTTCATTTTTATATTATAGATGTTGTGACCGCCACGTTGTGGCTAGAGTACACATTCACAAACACACACAAATTGAATCTAACCCCAAAGTAAGCAAATTATATGCTTGTGTTATGGGTGTTAGTCAACGATTCTAATACATACTTAAGTAAGTAAGTAAGTAAGTACTTAAATAAATACCAGAATAAATTTAATAAACACCCAGACCCGGAAATGCAGACATCTAAATGTTCATTACGCAAATGCCTTCCCCCGTCGGGAATCGAACCCGAGCCTCGCGGTTGGTTGATGTAGTTAGGCGTGTACGCTAGCCACTCGACCAACGAGGCGGTCAAACTCCACTCCACCCACCTCAGGCTCAGGTTCGATTCCCGACGGGAGTGGCAGGCATTTGTGTGATGAACATTTAGGTGTCTGTATTTTGGGCCTGGATGTTACTGGTATCTATTTAAATACTTCCAATTCATTTATCTGTAGAAGTACAGTCATAGGTCTTAAAGATAACATTACAAAAGAACGACTACTCCTGGCCTAGTGGCGTACAAATATTGTTTAGGGTAAAGTACGTAAATTTCAATAAATTAATTTTAAAATTTGCACAAATCAGTTTCACTATCCAATGTATGTACGCAGACATTTGTAGGTTCAATACAGAACTAGTAATACTCCAATGCTAATTGCTTGCCCTTATCATAAATTAATACGTGAAGCAAAAACTTTGGGCCCCTTTTTACGAAAATTACGCTGACAGAGGAGTAGAAATTAATAGTTTATGTGTAGGTGAAGTGCAGAACGCTAAAATTTTTTAAAGATAATGTTTAAAAAGTGCATTAATTCAAAAAATAAAACATTACACGTACTACCATGCGTTTGACACACACAAACAAATATATTGATGATAACGATATAAGATCACGGCGCACAGACTATAATGATACAGTTTGGAAACAAAATAGTTGGTCTTAAGAAATGAAGATGGCGTTCTTATCAACAAGATATAAAATTTTATTATGGTTGAATTTCGACCAACAGGCGTCCACTAGTTTATATTATTATACATAAATAAAGTTTAAGGAAAAAAAGAACCATTATAATTAAATACAAAACATATTGTCAAATTTCAATTAAATCTAAATTATATTGTTTTGGTAATCATTAGTAATATTAATATAAATTCACATAGACAAATAGTAAACATTATAAAACATTAATGTAATACTTAATTGTCTATAATTACGAATCCAATTTACAATTAAAGTATTCATTGCCGTCATAAAAAGCTTTGGTTTTTAGCATTTTATTAATATTTGTTATGAATATTATCAACGTTTCGTATTGAAGCAGGCAGGTGATTGTAAACACGCTGAATTATCAATTATTATCATAAAAAGCTGTTTTGTGCGTTTCATATTGTATTTTGCCCTTGTTATTTTCTCATCATTTTAAAAATGTAAACAGATCTACATTTCTCTTTACAAATGTTACAGCTTCATATATATAATGAAGGCACTGTTATTATACCATGTTTTTTAAAAAAAGGTTGCAATTGTCTGTTTGACGGAGACCAAACATAGACCTAATGCATTTCTTCTGAGATCTAAAAGGAATATCTTTATTTACTGAATTGCCCCAAATACTATGCCAAAGCGAATTATCGATGACACAAAACCATTATACGCAGTAAGGATCACCCTTTTACTTACTATTTTTCTAAATAAACGAAGCGCAAACGAAAACAGATTAATTTTTATACACAACTAGCTGTCCCGGCGAACTTCATTTCACCCGTTCAGTATGGGAAATAATAAAGATTTATTTTTCCCATTTTCCCGATTTTTCTCTTTATAAGAACCTTCTCCTGGTAATAAATAACACAATAATAAAAGAATTAGCCAAATCGGTCCAGTCGTTCGGAAGTTATGCGCTTACCAACACATTTAGCTATTCATTTTTATTTTACAGATTAGTCGATATGCATTTACCACGACAAATTACAACCTAATGTTAATCTTAAAAATTGTATACAGTTTATTTGTTCGGTTTGAAATCTATTACATTTAATGTCCAATCACAGGTTTAGTTTTTATTTTGTGGTAGGTTATAATTCATAATTTTGGTCTTATTAATTTATATTTAAGTTATTTTGCTGAATCCATTGCATTACTAATTCTAAAGTTCTATCAATATAATTTTCAATAACCTTAACCAGTTATTAAAAAAATCTATGTATTAGGATGACTAACGTTGACTAACAGACAAAACATAAACATACAATTTGTCAGTTTGATATTAGATTGTTTACTTATTGCAGTATTATCCTGATAAGAAGTAACTTATTTTCATCTCCTGGTCACACTATAACAAATTTCCATACAATCGGCTTTGGTGCTCAGCATTGAATACCGAATATAAGTAAATAAACATGCAAACAAATGAACAAATGCTGTTACGGCGGCAGAAATAGGTAAGGCGGTGGTACCAGTCCAATCCAGTCGCGAGGCGTCAAATTTAAACAATTTTAAACTGTTTTTTTTAAGATATTAGAAGGTAAACAAGCAGACAGATTTCCTGATGGTAAGAAATTTCCGACGCCTAGAGACACCGAGGTTGGTAATGGTGCGTTGCCAACCTGAGGCCACAATGTTAGACTTCGAGCAAAAGTAAGTTTACCGGCTACCTTACCCCCCAAACCGGAACACGTCTTGACGTTAAGGCGGCAGGAATAGGTAAAGCTATGGTACCATCCGGGTGAGTCGCTGTGAAACTCTACTACCTAGTCAGATGTCACGGCGTTAGTGACGGTAGGCTTATGTTCGCCCTTTACAAGCTGCCTGGCAGGAAGGCAGATGGTCTATTCTGCACGGGGAGTCCAACACGGGGAGAAATTCTTTAAACCATTGATTTAAACTTTAAAGTAACACCGGCCGGATCAATCACAAAAGCTCTGCAGACTCAGGTAGAGCTTTAGGACTTTCTATTTTTAGCGCTAGCAATTATGAATTGAGCTTGAGGTTAAATTAGTCTGCAAACATTATCATGGCACTATAAACTTTTACACGTTTGAGATTATTACATAATTTTGAAGGCTTTAATATTCGCTTCAAAACTAATATGCAGCTAACCTAGATAGCACTTTAAGTTTAGGAAATGAGGGAAATGAATCTTTCACCCATCGACCACGAAGAGATTAGAATAATTCATTTTCCCGTCTTCCACGTCACCAAGATGAATGCCACATTCAAGCTGAAGTTTGCTGCACAATTGCATCCGATGCCAAGAGCCATTAAAATCTATGGCCGAGTACAAAGGAATGATATTTTCTTTCAAAAACTATTTGTAATTTCCTTTTGACTGCGCTATTGAACGTATTCTTCAATAACAGGGGAGAAAGACATTCGTTTCAGGCTTTTAGGGTTCTTAAGCCAAATGATAAAATTGAAAGCTCGGTTATATTTGCGGTACAGCGTAAAAACATTTTGTAATTATTTTTTCCCAAAAATGGTTTTATGAAAAAAAGAGTAAGAATTTTTTTTGTAGATAATTGCATGATCTACAATTTCTGTCTTACATATTTTACCATAAAACTAACCGTTTCGCTGAAAAATTAAAAAAAAATATTTTTGCAAAATTTGACCTTGAATAAAAAGTTTTGCAGTCATGGGATCGGTGGAAACTTTTCACAATTTCAATGGTGTCCCTAACATCTATGCAAATTTTTAGCTTTCTGGGAATTTTTGCAAAGGCCAATGTCTAAATTGACCGGACTAAAATTAACATTTTTATTGTAGCACTTGCCCTGTGCTTGAGTTAATCCCTACTAATATTATAAATGCGAAAGTAACTCTGTCTGTCTGTCTGTCTGTTACGCTTTCACGCCTAAGGCAGTGAACCGATTTTGATGAAATTTGGTACAGAGATAGAATAGACCCTGAAGAACAACATAGGCTATTTTTTATTGCAAAAAATAGGGGAGAATGGGTAAAAAGAAGGGATGACTGTTCATATGGAAATTCGTCATTTTTAAAGCTCTAACTGTGAAACTTTGTCTTTAGGCACTTTGTGATAAACGAAAGAACATAGGCTACTTTTTATCGCAAAAAATGGGGGAGAATGGGTAAAAAGAAGGGATGACTATTCACATGTAAATTCGTCATTTTTAAAGCTGTAACAATGAAACTTTGTATTTAGACACTTTATGATAAACGAAAGGACATAGGCTACTTTTTATCACTAAAAAATGAGGGAGAATGGGTAAAAAGAGGTCATGAATGTTCGTATGGAAAATCGTTTTTTTTGTTTGAAAGGGTATATTTCAGTGGTGGTCCCATGGTCACCAGGTCAGGATCTGATGATGAAATCCTGGGGAAATCGCGGGAAACTCTAAAAAAATGTTGGCAAGAATAGTGTTTTTATGGATTATGATTACTTGCTAGCATTCGACAATGGTCACTCCATACTCAGACTCAACAGACTTGCGGAACTGGCTGACTGTTAAGTGTCTTTGAGGGATTTGGAGATATTTACACAGACGCAAAGGAGAAGATCAGCTAGCGCTCAGCGTCAAGCTCAAATTAGAATCATTTTCACTAGGTTTAATACGAATGTTTTTGTTATTGCAGGATTCTATTATGACCATACGTTACAGTATAAATATCCTCCTTTGATTTTAATTAGAAAAATGATTAAAATATATCAGCATTGTGATCCCTAAAAATTCATAGATGAAACGCAGGGTTGTGCTAATGGTAAGGTATTATTACTTTTGCTTGGTGAACCAGCTGAGCCGCTCAAGTCTCTTTTATTGTGCAATTCTGATGAATCTCGAAGATTTTAAGCAATATGCGCATATTGCAATAATGCAATAATTGTTTTCAAATGACGACGTTTAGAGTTGGTTATGCCAGGTTGTTCTCCCACATTTTTCTGTGCAAGGTCAAATTTATCACAGAATCGGTTCATACTAATATTAAAAAGCTGAAGAGTTTAAATTTGTTGCTACAATTTCTAAATGTGAGTTTCTGAAGATATCCCCGAAGGGTTACTTCTGCCTAACTGCACAACCAGACCGCTCACGACTAGCCGAAGACATTAAGTCCAATGTGGTAGATGACAATCCTGTTGCCAACCGGGCACTTATCCAATCCCGTGCAAGTGGCAACGTTACTTTTAGTAGAAAATTTAAACTTCACATTTTATATTTGTTCTTTTTGTTGCCCGGACCGGGGATCGAACCCAAGATCTCAAGAAGTCATTCCAAAGATGGACGGCTAGACCTCAGACACGATATATATATATATATATATATTTCTAAAATTTCAAAAAAAAATCTGTTAGAGGTTTCCATAACTTGCTATACAGTTTAATTTCACAGGAATTGCCGAAGTGTAGATAAAACTGTGGAGACAATAACGTATTCCTACTATTTATCTAAGGTGAAATTAGAAAAGAGAAAGTGTATGTTCAGTTTTGACGGCAAAATTACTGAATTGATTTTACTATTTAAAAAAATAGATGAAACTTTGGATAGCGATATAGGCTACATTTTATCTTAAAATTTTAACAAGCAGTGTTGGAGAGCTAAATATCAAATTAGTAGACTACGCGAGCAAAGCTGCAGGTAACAGCTAGTTTTTTATAAATTCTAAAGTAAAAAATTTTGCCCTAGAACTCAGGTATTCAGAAGTGTGTGAAGTATATCTAAAGGATATTACTACCAGCGCTAACGGGAAAGAAAGGAATCAAAAATTTCGTCCCGGGACTTGAATCCTCAGTAGCTCAAACGGTTAGAGCATTCGTCAAAGATTACAGGTTTATTTCTTTAAAATTTATTAATTGATTTTAATATAAACTACCACAATTAAGAAAAGCTTGCAAAATTGACGACTTTGAGGGTTCTGAAGACCCCATATGTATGTAAGAATGCTGGACTTTACTAATCATACAGTAATATTTTAATGTTATATATAAAAATAAGGATTTTTTTTCCTGGGCCATAACATCACGCGTGAGCTGATGAATTAACTTTTACCTCAGCCACCTGACCCTGCGAAGTTCACTTTGCACTCCATAATCTGGTAGAGATATCTGGTAGATAGAGAGAAATATATTGCTCGGGGTCTTGTCGTGAAGCTATGTATGCATCTGGAAGATGACACATATGTTCAATTATTTACCAAAATTCCAGATTTCTAGTTATTTGGTCACTTAATGATGTTATTATGTGTTTTATCCTAAACTCTTTGAACTTATGACTCTCTTACGAGAACCCCTTTCGTGAGCTGAAAAAAGTATCATTTAACCGGTTCAGTGGATTAGGCTTGCATCGCGGTCATGATAAGGACAGATTGACGTTCAGACGCACATACAGATAGAATGACAGGCAGACAGGCCTTCAGACATATGTACAGACAGACAGACACAAAAAAATTAAAATGCTGAAAATGTGTTCTTCTACCAGTTTGTGCCTTCACCTTTAACAGATGTAAATTAAGCCTTTATTTTACGAGACAACTTGACTCGTGTGTCGTCGTTTGTACGATGCAGTCGATTTCCTGAGGATGCCTCGGTGTCGAGGCGAAACGTACGTCGGGTGCGATTTGGTGTTCTCTGTGGTGAGTGCTTCGACAAAGTTGGCGAAGGACGTGACAAGTGGTTTTGTTTTCCGTGTTCGGGCTGTATATGTGATCTGGTCGCGGAGGTGGGAGGTGGGAACTTTAGGTAGGGTTGTCACATGTAAAGAACGTGACATTTTATATGGTTTCCCGAACTCTTCCTATATTCTTGTTCTGGTCGCGGAGGTGGGTGGTGGTAGGTAGGTAACGTCAGTTAGGCTTGTCACATTCTGTGTCGTTTGGAGGATTATTTGCCACAACAGTTACACTGCTTACGCGGAATTAGCAAAATAAAGGCTTATTTTACATCTGTTATAATGGATTTCCGCAAAGTAACGCCTGATTCAATAAAATAATTTAAAAAAATGGCGTCACCTTTATTTTTTTTAAATATTTCTTGTACAGAATTTACTATCCTCCAGTTTTTACGAGTTCATGTAGATAGATTTTTTAATATCCTCAAATAGTACAATGTAATATAACTACAACAAAATACAAGAAATATGAAACTAAATAAAAGTTTCCGGATCTTCACTTCAGGAAAATATTCAAAACAATCCAATTTTTTTTATTATTTAGAGAGGCTTACGTTTATTTAGATATTTATAGCATCATCAAATGCAAAAAAAAAACTAAAATTCCTGCTTAAAATAGACAAGGAAGAGGACGGAAATTTTCAAGATTTTCAACACGAAAATATTAAATAAACATTGTCAGTACAAAAAGGCATTTTACAAAAAGCCGTCGTAATCAAGTTAAATCCATCACAGCGAGGGTATGATAGATTAGCTCTGTAATTAAGAGAATTTAAATTAAACTGAAAACTTCCATCTTCATTTTTCAACCGCTTCAACCAAGTTTTTCATGTTATAAATGAGTTTTTAGATGCTACGCTTATTCCTATTTAATTGTTTGCTTAATTTTATATTTCTATTCAATTGATCGTTAAATTTTATATTTCTTTTTAATTGATTGTTTCAGTTTGTATTTCTATTTAATTGATTGTTAAATTTATATTGCTTTTTAATTGTTTGTTTCAGTTTGTATTTTTATTTAAATGATTATTTAATTTCATATTTCTCATTAACTAATTGCATAATTGTACATTTCTATTTAATTACTTGTTTTTATTTATATATTTAATTGATTGTTCAATTTTGTATTTCTTTTTAATTGATTGTTTCAGTTTGTGTTTCTATTTAAGTGATTATTTAATTTCATATTTCTCATTAACTGTTTGTATAACTGTACACTTCTATTAAATTACTTGTTCTTATTTATATATTTAATTGATTGTTCAATTTTGTATTTCTTTTTAATTGATTGTTAAATTTTGTATTTCTGTTTAACTGATTGTTTAATTTTATATTTTTCATTAATTGATTGTGTAGTTGTAATTTCTATTTATTGGTTCTTTAGTTGTCTATTTTTGTTTAATTATTAATTAATTTTATATTCATATTCAACTGTTTGGTTCATTTTATATTTATGTGTATTCATTAATTTAATTTTGTTTTTCCTATTTAATTCTTTGTTTGATTTTATATTTTTATTTCATTGATTGCTTAAATAAACTAAGAACTGCTAAATGCTTTGTGTATGGTAATGATTTATCTTCACGCGTAAGTTTTATGACACTAACGGTACAAAATACGAAATTTTAAATAATCTAATTACCTATTTTACCATAGTTTGGTTGTAATGTATAACATGAAAATTGATATAAATTTATTTGATATTAAGTAAATTTAGTCCAGTAATTCGAATGCATTTTTCATTTATACATATGTAACATAAATGTTTCAAATCAGATATTCAACATTTTTGACTCACTACGGAAAAACTTGGTGTTATAACCTTAACCTTCTCCCTCTCTGTTCCCTATGTTTGTCTATGGCGTCATACCTTTTAACCGGATCAATATCCTTCTTAGCTACATTACATTTTTTTGTCGAGGGTTTGTTTGATCTCTACAAGTATAAAAAAATGTAGATACGCGTTTTTATAACTTATGTCCTTCTAAATTAATGGATCGATTTAATTCAATTATTAATTTAATTTATTTATTCATTGCAATAAACATTAAAATATTGAACACACTTAAAATATTACAATATTTATTTTTAGATACACAAAGACTGTCTTACAGTTATAGAGTAAACTCTGCTAGACAACATTTATGTATTATGAAGACAATTTATATATTTAGAACTTAGGTTTTCGGGCAAACTAGAACGGGTGATATACCCGATGCAGTATGCAAGTAATATACTCGCTATTACTAATTCGAACCCCACCATCTAGAGCCCTAAAATGTAAATGAATATGCTGTCCCAGTTTAACATTCAAATGACAACCATTGACAATGCAAAAAGGTGCCTTTTGGATTAGAACACCTTTAAGGACCGGCATCCGCAATTCCTATAATATTTAGTACAAATACTCAACTTACATATTCAGTTCACAGTTCTCCTTTCTGGTCGTTTATAATAATGGCTGGGTTCAAGAAGTGCGTCAAAATTGTCTCTCGTAAAAAAGCCTTCGTAATAACATCGCACATGTCAAATTCTGAAGGAGGCACTGTTTTCATTGCACCACGATTTTTGAATGGAGTACGATCCGAATAACTGTAAATGTCTTTTCTCGGTAGAATTCCCATTGAAATCAAAAGTTGAACTGAAACACGATAACTAATTAATTTGAGTTTAGTTTTTAGGCTATTGCAAGGAATCATTTTACTAAGGCAAATACTCTATAAGGTACTAATTCGGCCATAGGAAGATCATCATTTTAATCTCCGTCCGGGGATTCCCCAGTAATAGTCCCAAATAGAGTAAGTACACGTTTTTTTGTCTTGAATCAGTTTTTTTTTGGAATTCTGGTAGTAGTAGTGATTGGGGTCCAATCCAAAAACCTTTTGGAATAATGAAAAGGAAATAATTTTTTTAACAGAAACATACATGTGCATTGATTCTGTGTAGATACTTATATTATTATTTTTAGGGTTTTGTACCCCAAAAGGAAAAATCAGAAACCTTATAGTATGAATTTGTTTTTCCACTATCCCTCTGTCAAGGCCCTTCTTCGTAGGAACAAGTGAATGTCTCACGCTAAATTGTATGTGTAATACTCATTTCTTGATTCTTGGAGCTGTGAAACTTCAATGCCAACACAATCTACATCCGTTTATGCTACAAATTTTCGAAACTCGCAAGGGAATCGAAACCCACAGGGCACTTCCCTTACTACCGAACTTAGAATCTTGAGATTCTTCTATCTTCAATTTTCTATACAAAGACTGCTATTTAATGTCTGGTGAGTGAGGTTACTTGTGTTTTAAATTTCATAGCGCACAAAAAGTCTACGCGGAAGCAAGGTATATGAAGTAAGTAACAGATAAAAATATTATACCGTCTTCGACAACGGAAACACTCCAAAGCCGAAAAGCACGTTTCGTTAAAAATAAAAAGGGCCCGACTTCAGTGTAGTTTTATGTAAGTTTTACCCAACGCGTTATCTAGAGGTCGCTGAATAATGTGCCCATCTGCGGATTCTGAAGACAGGATTGCCCTCTGTGTAGGCGTTTGTGAGGCCCTAGTGTTAGCGTTAGGAATCATCAATTTTGTAAGGTCGTAGTGTTGGCGAGTACATTTTTTTATATGAGCGATCAGCGAACAAGCACACGGGTCGCGTAATAAAAGTAACCGGGGCCTATAGACACTGGATGGTATAGGTGCATTGCTGGCCGGAATTTTAGGCCAATTGTGCCAGTTTACAGGCTGCCATACATTTCGGACCGGAAGTCAGAAAATATGTTTTTTATAATTTTGGAAGGCAAACAAGCAAACAGATTTCCTAATGGTAAGAAATTCACGCCGCCTAGAGACACCAAAGGTAGTAATGATGCGTTGCCAACCTGAGGCTGGGATGTTAGGCCTAGAGCAAAAGTAAGTTTACCGGCTACCTTACCCTCCAAACCGGAACACATCATGACGTTGTGGCAGCAGGAATAAGTAAGGCGGCGGTACCAATCCGGGTGAGTCGCTGCGAAACTCTACCACCTAGTCAGCTGTTACGGTGTTAGTGACGGTAAGCCTATGCTCGCCTTTTACGAGCTGCCTGGCAGGAAGGCAGATGATCTATTCTGCAAAGAAGCCCTGACCAACATGGGAAAAAGCCAATGTCAAGTAAGTCAAGTAGGGAGGTGTATTTCTACCCGGGAAAGATGCTGCACAGCACTCTATAGCCAGTGGTATTTTTGGTAATGATCTGCTTAACCTGTGCTAGGTCTCTTACGAGCTGCTTGGCAGAGAGGCAGATGATTTTTGTGGATTTATGATTCGTTTTATGATGTGCATATTATCTACCGAATGAGACTGACGAGTTTTCATTATCTACGAGAGCAGTTTTGTATAAGTTCCACCGACGCGCTGTCTGGAATTCATTAGAAAAGAATAATATTTTAATTCTCATAGATCTTATAATGGACACTTGTGGGAATATAATGGGGTAAATTTGTAATATATCGAGAAACTAAGAATGAATGTTCAATCACTTAAGCGTTATTATTAGTCAATTAATGATCTTAAATATTCAAAAACAGGGTTTTTATCTTGTATATTAAGTAAAAAAAAACAACCAACAAAAACAAAAGTTAAATAAAGCAAGAAAAAGTGCTCCACGTGAATACTGCAAATGCAAAAAGAAGCGAAGCCAATAAATACCATGATTAGATCTAGGTCCCACCGAACCTTCCAAGTTTTCAAATAAACGTCACCTTTCTGCGTATCTAGCATACTAGATGTGTCAGACATTACCTATCGTACCATATGTATATATGTATTATTTTTAAACATGTACATAAACATACATTAGTTGGAACTAAACTCTCTTAACGAGTTAGGTTGACTGGTAGAGAATGCCATGCTGCATTAAATCCACCTTTGTACACTATTGAGCATACATTTTAAATAAATAATAAAATAAGCTTTGTTACACTCGTTCCGTAAAAACTTCTAAACTCGCGTCAGGACACGTGACCTGATCGAAAATTCGTAAGACGGCGCAGGGCGCTTGCGCGAATATTCGTGTTGTCATGTTTGTGTGCGATAGCGCAATAAATAAATATTGTATTCTACCACATAAATAACAGTACTTTAACACTGATAATTAAAGCAAGTCGTGCAAAATTATTCCCTAACCATTCCAATATTTCAAAAATGCACAACGTTAATATTCAAAATTTCACTTCTGACGGCTCTTCCGGAGTGTAACCCGTCGTTTTTTTTATAAGAACCTTCTCACATCTAGCACATTAATTTTTACATTATAGATACTTCATTGCGTAGAGGTTAAGCGTAACAATCCAAAAATTAAATGATAATACGCTCTCAAAAGAAACCTACCCTGTTTTGTAATTTACTATTCAAAACAAATATTTATTCAAATATTTTCTATTGGGAATTTATAGCTATAAATAATAAATACAAACAAGGAATCGTACCTTCACATGTTTAAAAGTAACTTGCATATTTTCACCATCTGAATGACGAAATAAGCGATATGGAGTTGTTATAATTTATCGATATTTTACTTTTGACTACATTCAGTTCTGATTTACACTTTATTATTTGAGATCGAACACCAAGATATGAAAGGTACACACATATGGCTTTTTATTTAATAGTCGATTACTGCCAAAGATAAACTGCATTATAATGAATTGTTTAATAAAAATCCATTCTCTTTTTTTTGCCATTGGATTTGGAGTTTATATTTTAAAGTTATATGGGACTGACTTCGGGCATATAATAATTTTTAAAAAAAGAATCCTTCAAATCGGATTTCTCTGTGAAAAGTTATATGTGTTCTAGTTTACAAAGAAGATAACACTTTAAATTGAAAACCTTTTTTTTAAGATTTAAAATACAATTTTCGTGCCATGTTCTAATGTTTAATTTAATAAAATCTCTCATCAAACTTTCAATTAAATAAAATACATGTATACGAATTTATTTTTGTAAGATATTGGAATTATTGAAGACAATAGATTAATTCAACTTCAACATTTGCCCCTTTACACTTTTACCCTATTTTCTTTGCATGTATGCGATGTCATTGCATGTTCCCACATTACCTTACGCACACATAGCAAAAAGTTGTCTTCATTTTTTCATTCACCATTGCATGCATCTGTACTTTTTAATGATCTAAGTCATATCTAATTTTTTTATTAATTTTTCCCTTTTTGGGATAGGCCTTTTTTATCATGACCATGCACGTCTTCTGTATTAGTTAAGAATTTACTATTACTACTATTACTTTTTATTTGTTTTCAATTTTCTTTTTTAGATTATAGTCATTATATACTCATTATATAGTCATGTCGTAATAGATTTTCATGTCAGGGTCTTAAGTAAAGTAGTGATCTCCTTACTCAGGCTTATACACCTGCAAACCTACATACACTAATTTAATCATATATTGTTCACTTATGCACTTTACTAGAAACAAATTGAACTAACTAGTAACTAAACTAACTAATTATACTCATAATATACACGAAATTAAATAGTTACAAAGAAAAAAACGACCATTTACTTTCATTTTTTTTGTCTCTTTCTCGGGACAGATCTTTGGGCCATAATGCCTCTTCTTTAATATTAGGTATATTTCTTTTTGTACATTTATAATTCATGTCTTCAGTTTCTTTTACAATAGTCATAAGTTGGCATAGAAAATCTTCTCAGAATCTTGGTTAAAGTAACGGTTTTCCTACTTAAGCATATCGAGTAAGATTTAACGGAGCTAAGTAATTTCTTGGTGAATGCTTCGCTGGTGACTAACTTCAACTGTGACTAGTGTTAACAAAATGACAACAGAATTGATTTACTCAAAATTCATTTATCGTGTAAAAAAAGCAACTTCCTTTTCTCTTGATGGCGCCAAATCCACAGGAGTAAATAGTTTGCAGCATAACATAATGTTGCATACATAGAAAAAACATGTTAAAGAAATTAAGTTCAATTTTTACAGTTTCTGTATCGACAAATGTTCTCGAAAATACTCGTAATATGATAAACACCCAGCGAAAATGTTTAACCAAATACGAAAAACATAAATTAACCGGAATATTAAGCATGAAAATATGACTAAATACTCCTTGGGGAGATTCCCAAAACCCTTTGTAATCTGTATAATACATTCAAAAAGGTTTTAATTCGTCAGAATGCATTTCATTTACACAGACTGTATTATGATAATGCAAGTGCCGGCCGGAAAGGGATTTCGAATTTGGAATTCTGTTTTAAACATTATTTTTATAACAAGAACACTCGTACTTGGCGTTGATTTGAAATTCGAATTTGTGGAATAACAAAACACTTTTTACTTAACGGCAAAGATATTTTTTGTGAGATTTTACTCTTCATCGACTTTCCTATTTTTAAATCTCAAAGCTTCGTTAATTATTCGTACTGCAAATTTGATTAATTTATACTTATATTTTCTACATACCCCACATTACATTTTTATGAAGACATGACAACAAGTTCAAAATCCTTACATGATATTGACGAGTACTATGCTACTAAATCAG
>NJDC01001772.1:46641-71664 GCA_002245475.1 Calephelis virginiensis | reverse complement strand
AATTAAATTATTATATTAATGAATTGATTATGAATTTTAATAGTAGTAGTTAGTAGCTCAAATGATTATAGCATTCGTTGGCTTGAGACGAAAGGGTGTAGGTGCAAATCCCGTCAGGGAAGAAATTTTTTCTTTCTTTAAAATTTGTCGAAATAAATAAATAGTCCTGAATAATTTCAACAAATTGAACTAACGAGATAACTAAAAATTAGGCAAAGTTTTGGTGTTAGCCAACGATACTAATAATTTGAAATTCTTATATAAATTGAAAAATTACTAAAACAAATTTAATGAATCAGGTATTCATAAGAAACAGAAATACAGACACCAATGTTCATAGCACAAATGCTTATCCCCGTCGGGAGACGAACCTATGCCTCTAAAAGCCAATTTACTACATCATAAACTCGATCCACATCAACGTATTAAAACATTACACAGATCGGTGATTAAAAGTATACTTTAAATTTTAAATTCGATTTTCAGCTCAATTTGAATAGTTTCAATAAAAAGAAACAATTTGAAATCTATATATTACTAGCTGTCCCAGCAGATGTTGTTTTGCTATTTTTTTTGTGATTCACCCTCATCACTTAGGGTTATAAAAAATAGATGTTGGCCAATTCTCAGAACTACTCAATATGCTCGCAAAATTTCATGAGAATCGCTCAAGCCGTTTCGGAGGATTACGGGAACGAACATTGTGACACGAGAATTTTATATCTAAGATATTATTAGGTTTATCATTTTAAAAAGAAATTCAATTTAAAAATTCATAGAAAAATAATTCCATAAAGTTTGAAATCCCACAGAGAGCTCGCGTGCTTTACAACCGGTTCCCAGTTTCGGTTAAACCCGGATAAGCCGTACAAAGGTTGTCCGGGGCAAATGTGCGATGAAATACCCCGGGCGTCGTACTAGTACTGGCTGTAGTCGGTTATTGTGTTGTATCGATTAGAACGATACGGTTTTACAATGTATCCTCTTATTTGGATTAAAATCTAATGGTCTTTCATTTTCAATTAGAATTTAAACTTTTTATCTTAGTCACTTGGTGGAATTTTATTTATATTTTTGAAATGACACTTGTACTTTTTCAGGAGTCATTTAAATTGATACTTAATGATGTATTGAGAAAACCTGTTTCACTTTTTACAGCATTATCAGGGGTTTGCAGCTGAACCGTCTAAAATACTACTGGCTGTCAGGGGAGTTTGTTTCGCCGTTTCTTCTCCCGACTGGCTAAGTTTGGAAACGGTGGTAGTTTACGGTAGACAGGGTTAAATTTAATTATAGTTTTTAAATATTTTGGTAATAAATAAGTTATAAATATAAATAATTCTCTTAAAAGTTAAAGCACATGTAATTAAATAATATTTTTTATAAATTTTAAAATATTTGCACACGCAAATATGGTAGAATATGTTGATATACTTACTTAAATATTTTTGTAACATCTCATTTACACACATATTCCGCAAATAAATATTTTTCTTTCTTTCTTTCTTTAATGAGTACTAGTGACACAGAACGTGAATTCCATATGTCATGTGAGCCTAAATAACTAGCACTCTAGCACAGTACGTTCCTAAGGCCCTAGATCACTATCAGTCTTAGTCCTAAGTGTACTTTAAACTTCAACGGCAAGTCATTTCAAAGTAACCCTGTATATCGGGTTACTTTGAAAGGACCGGCCAAATTTTAATATAAAGTGATAAAGGCTTAAATTTACTTTCATAAACATTCATTTGAAACAGTCCTCAAAAATGCTTCGTTCCTAGTACGGGCCAGCGAATGCGACTGGTATCTTGTATTTTGCGTCGGATAAATAAACATTATAAATTGATTTTTTAAATTTTTAATCCTATTAATATTATAAATGCGAAAGTTTGTAAGTATGGATGTATGGATGTTTGTTACTCTTTCACGCTCGAATGGCTGAACGGATTTGTCTGAAATTTGGAAGACAGATAGATTGTGACCTGGATTAACATATAGGCTATTTTTAATCCCGATCGCACACCGGATTTCTGTGAAAACGCGGGCGAAGCCGCAGGTAGCAGCTAGTTTCTTCAAATATCAAAAGTACTATCTTTCGATTCCAAATCATTTCTCAAAATTTGGCTGGTTGTATACATATGTGCGGGATGTCTGCACCATTAGACCTAACTCTACGGGTAGGATAGATGGTGAGGATGTGGTATTTTCTCAAACCTAATGAAGCATGCTCACTTGACCAATTGAGGGCTTGGGAGTCTTCGACACTTTAAGAGGATGGAGAATGAGATAAAAACCAAGGTTCAAAACTGGTTTTTTGAATAAAATCTCAATTATATATACAAATTACAACGACACACACATTAATATGAAAATATTTGTATTCCATCTGTGTATATTGTTAATACAGCATCTTTTAGTATTGAGCCATCAAAACGTGCATATTTATGGCATCTGCTGGCATTTTTACCTCCGCATGTCTGCAGTTGCTATGTATGTTTAAGGATAAAGCTCATTTGGATGGGCGGGACATTGCATTGCAGTAGGTAATCCGCCTAGACCGCTTTCATACACTTTGTATGGAGCAACGCACAATGTGCAGGGGCACATCGGCGCCGATTTCCGAGGAAACCCGCTCGCATTCAACGATGCGACCCGCAGTCACTAAAGATCATGATATTATTATTGTGAATAGAGCACTAAAGACATTTTAACGCGAAAGTTTCGTATGACAACTACTAGAGGCGCCACTTTCCATACTTGACGGTTTTAACGTCGAGTCGCTTCTTTATTTTTTTGTTCTACTCTTTGGCGCTGAGTAACAGAAATCTGCCGATGCGATGGGATCCGCCTCAGTGTGCTTTGCAATGCGAACCTGACACGCTCCGCCTCATCAACAGTGGGCGCTACCCTTTAGTGTAACTTTGGTCATGTTGAACAGCAACTAAAGATAAATCATTTTATTTCTTTAAATTAATTTTGATATATCAAAGCAACAGTATATTTGTTGTTACGATGTAGTAAAATTAATTAACAGACAGACAGAAAGACTGGCAGACAGACAAACATTCAAAAATGCTAGAAATGTATTCTTCTGCTTAATTTAGGCGCCTGCGTTTATTTTTTATATATCTTCAATGTACAGAATTAGTCCTACTACCTCTACAAATCTCTCTCTTTCTACACCCTTCTAAGTATAGATAAAGATAATAAAGAGTATCACCTCAGCGAAGCCGGGCCAGGTTCCTTGTATATTAATTATATTGTAATTTAGAAACGTGGGTATTAAACCAATATTTGTACTTTAGAACATTAATCATTTGAACATAACGTTTGATTGGTTTAATAACCTTTGCTAGTTACTTTAAATTATAATAAGTAGAATACTAATTAATACCATAACCCAATTAATTAAATATTTTGATAATTTTACTGACGGAAAATCAGAATTAATTTACGTCATGTAGGTATTTATTTATTTGCTTGTGTATTTCAATTATTTAAATTATTAAATATATGTTTACTAAATATAGATGTAAATTCAACAAGTTCAAAGGGTTAGCTTAGAATAAAAAGATTACTTCAGGTTTCAAAGTACTATTTTACCCATTTAGAAAAAAGAGAAAGCAAAATTTGGTTTTTCCAATTTTCTATTATAAAAAATGTTACTCGGTACTGGAAATGTGCCCGGTTGGCGACGTGCTTTCCACCTATCACATTGTGGGACTAGTCTCTTCGGCTAGTCGTGGGTGTTCTGGTTGTGGGTTTGCTTACTTACCTCTTTGGGGATATAGGCGTGAAGATACTTTCTGGTTTAGAAAAAAGAGGGAGGGTAGGGTGTACGCCTATTTTTTGTGTGTTTGGTTCATGGACTAATAATAGGTTAGTGGACTGATTATTAGAAAGTAAATTTTTATTTTAAAAGAGCTTTCGAGAATCTCGAAGCTCGATTTTGAATTCTTATTCGTTAAGGCATTTTTGTGAGGAATATTCAGATGTCTGCATTTCAAGGTTTAGGTGTTTATTAAATTTACTCTAAAGTCTGTATCAGTATTTCTATGTATAAATATCAGTGACAAACATATAAAAACATATATTTTTCTTATAATATAGTATTTGTGTGATTTTTGTATAGAGATTCTTAATATCATAAAATGCAACACCAACTGAAAAATGTTCAATATTTCCCGACAAAACCCACATGTAAATGTAGAAAAAGAATAACACTAGAGGGTCTGAGTTTGTCAAATTGCGGATAAAACTCTTTTTTTCTTTTTTCCAAAAAAATAGGTCAAATCGTTTGAATATTTTTTTATTTTTTGTATGTTTGTTACTCGGTCTATTCCCAACAGATTTTCATGGTTATTTTTTAGAAATATAGGTCATGATTTCGAGGTGGTCCCATAATAGTTCCAACATTATCTGACTAGTGGTTTTTATTATGGTTATTTTTTAGAAATATAAGTTATGATTTCGAGGTGGTCCCATAATAGTTTCAATATTATCTGACTAGTGGTTTTTATTATGGTTATTTTTTAGAAATATAGGTTATGATTTCGAGGTGGTCCCATAATAGTTTCAACATTATCTGACTAGTGGTTTTTATTATGTTTATTTTTTAGAAATATAGGTCATGATTTCGAGGTGGTCCCATAATAGTTCCAACATTATCTGACTAGTGGTTTTTATTATGGTTATTTTTTAGAAATATAGGTTATGATTTCGAGGTGGTCCCATAATAGTTTCAACATTATCTGACTAGTGGTTTTTGAGATTTACTTAATAGTATTCTAAAAAAATGTTATTTGAGATACACTTAATGTCATTATTAAGTGTATCTCAAAAACTACTAGTAGGATGTTGTAAAATTTATGTGGGACCATTTCGGAAACATTTGCCATCTTTGGAAAAAATAATTATTAAATCGCAACCCAATTAAATAGTTGGTGTTGTTTTTTTTACTACGCTTAAGTATGTAATTAACAATAATGTTTAAAACATTGAGGCAAAAGGTTAATAAGGCCTTAAAAGATACAAAACAATACCAACAAAACTCACTAACCTAATTTTAAAACCGACCCTGTCAAATACAGTTACTAAAACAGTAGTTTGTACAAACAAACAGACTGAGTTAGTTTCGACGAATAACCTGAATTTAATTAAACTCGAGTAAGTTTCCGGTTCCGCTTAAAATATTATGATTCCTATCAAAATATTGAATTAATAAAATTTCACTCCGAAAATAGTATTCTCAGAACTGCAAACATTTAATACGAGTTCGGGACTATATTTACGAGTAAGGTTTGAGCAACGACGAAGTCGAGCATTAGTAAATGTATACAAGTGCGGAATAAATCGACCCACCTTGGGGGTTCATGACCCCCCGCGTAGAGATCTAGCTAGGTTTAGCTAGGTTTTAGGTGGGTTGGGCAGTCGCTTTATTAAATTTGACCTTAAAGAAAAAAATGTATGTTACCCCCCTGTCTTCAAGACATGTTTCGTTTCGTGGGACTCGGATTTCTCTAAAATCGGCCTGATTTGTACCAATGCCTTGCATATTCTTAACGTCATAAATCTATTAAGTCTGGATATAATGATGAAATCCCAGGGGAATCTAGGAAAGTGCTAATTTTTTTTTGTTAAGATTACATACTATATATATTTAATTTGCAGTTTACCTACGTTTAAGTAGTATTTTCAAGCCCATATTCCCTTAGAGGTAGGCAGAGGCATAACCAGGGCACCCACGACTAGCCGAAGACACTAAGTCCCACAATGTGATAGGTGGCAAGCCTATCGCCAACCGGGCACATTTCCAATCCCGAGCAACATTTTTTTTAATTAGAAAATTGTTAAAACCCAATTTTATTTTTGTTGCCTGACCCTGGACTCGAACCCGGGACCTCATGTAGTCAAGTCCAACAACTGAACCGCTAGATCATCTTTACGCCTTTGGATCGACCAAAGGTTTATAAACATAGGTACTGTATCGATAATATACTAAGGTCTTGGCTCTCAAATACCAAGTGATAGATGCCTTGGCACCTGGATAGCAATTTGGACATATTGGATTATAATAAATTATACACTGGCCAGTTACTCTCGCTTTGCATAGATGACTTAAGTCAGTGAGGACAAGAACGAAAGTTCCCCGATTATTTCGGGATAAAATACCAAACATTGGGCTTCCCTAACGGTATTAGACAGCAGCAAATATAAAAAAAACATTCGATTTGCAATTTCCCGCCAAAAAATGTATACGTATTATAGCAGACGAAACAGGAAATACAGTGCGTAGTAAATGGATTTGACTTTCCAGAAGCCAAAGACATACAACTAAAAAAAAACTAAAAAATACACTGTCTATTTTTTTTTGGCAGATTTTTTTTATTTTTTATGATATTGGGAGGCAAACAAGCAGACGGATTTCCTGATGGTAAGAAATTCTCGCCGCCTAGAGACACCAAAGGTGGTAATGGTGCGTCGGGATGTTGGGCCTCGAGCAAAAGTAAGCTTACCGGCTACCTTACCCTCCAAACCGGAACACGTCATGACGTTATGGCGAAAGGAATAGGTAAGGCGGTGGTACCAAGGTGAGTCGCTGCGAAACTCTACCACCTAGTAAAATACACCTAGTAAAGGAAATTGCAAATTGATTATTTTTATTTGAAAATGAAGTTAATTTATTTGCTGAATATGTGTGTTAGAAGCTGTTACAAAAGATATTTGTTAATACCAACATATTCTACCACATTGTGGCGTGAAAATATTTTTAAAATTGTAATAAATTTATTATTTAGATTTATAACATAGGTTTTAATATTTGAACAACATTTTTAAATATGATTACGTTTAACACTAAGTTTTTGACTAGGCATATGCAATTTCTCACTATTTCTAAAAAGTAAACTTGCTAAAATTTCAACATTTGTTTTAAACAAATGGTGATGTTTTTTACGAATATACACATGTAGATTTAAGTACAGTCTTCCAAAAAATAACGTCTTCTTCTATCAATTTGAAACAGCCGGGGCTAACACCGTTGATGTTATGTTGAAAAAATATTGATTATTTTACGAATATTTCCTACAGACAGATGATATGTCTGCTTTAAATATTATGTAATCAAATACATTTTATATAAAATGTTAGCAAGACGAGTCAATAGACTCGCAATTTAAAAAGTTAGTGGACATAGTTAGTAGAGCTAAGATTCTAACTCTACAAACCTTTACCTAATAAACTTTACACCTAAGTCAAAATATTCGGCTTTATGGTTTCACTACTGCCATATAAGTGTTGGGTAAAATATATTCAATGTTCTTTACTTTTCTACTATACAAAAGTTGTGACGAAACTGCCAAGCCATATAATTCTTTACAAACTTTAACTCCCTAATTTTTGAAGTTGAAAGTTTCAGTCTATTTTATTCCGTGGTCTTGCGGTCGGAAGTTGGACTTGGCTTCTTGAGGTATTTGGATCGATCCTCGGGTCGGGCAACAAAAAAAAATTGAAAATGTAAATCTTAAATTTTCTAACAAAAATAACATTGCTCGGAATTGGATATTTGCCCGGTTGGCGATAGGTTTGCCACTTATTACATCGTGGGACTTAGTGTCTTCGGCTAGTCGTGGGTGCCTTGGTTGTGCCTCTGTCAACCGTTCGGGGATATGGACGTGAAGATACTTACTTATATTAAAACATGTATTCATACCAAATTTCAGCTTTATAGGACTTCAAGAACAAGTGTGTGAATTTAATAATCATTAGTTAATCAGTGACAAAGTGGCTTCATAATATAAATATATTTAGATTTATACTAATCTTATCAATACATTGTTTTATTTCATACATGTTATATAAATTAATTATACAATGATACATATAATTAATATACACTAAAATACAAAAGTATATAACCTAAAATAATATATACTGAGCCATGTGAATTTCAAATTATTAATAAGTCCACCACAGACAATTCTAAAAATTAGTTAACCTAGTATAATTCAAGCCCAAGTTATGAGGGTTCTAAAATTAGTTATATATAGTGGCCTCGAGCTTCGCTTTGCTAGTCTTGGCTGAGGCACTCCCGTATCCCAGACATATTTTAATCTACGACTTTTACCCCCCGTGTTTCTTTGAGTCCACTGCGTAGAACATAGCTTTTAATAATGACAAGCTGCCAGGTAGGACGGCAGATGGTCTATTTCAATTAGACATTTCCACTCAAGCTTGCCATCTATCACATTGTGAGATTGGGTTCGGCTAGTTAACTGCCTACCTTTCTAGAGATACGGGCGTGAATATACTCTATATTTATCGTGACAAATGTCCGCACATTGACAAATCTCTACGAATATAATTTCCCTGAAAATCCGTGAGCAATAAAAGCCCGTCGACTTGACACTGGCGCGTCGCCAGCGGGCCTATAGGTAGGCCTATCTCACCATTGTGACTCTAATGAGTTTTCAACAATGAAATGAATACCTCTCCAACGATTATTATTCTCAATTTTATATATTCACTATCCGTTGTTTGGGGATCCGCAAGCGACGATTTGAAAATATATTTTTCTGTTCATGGTAGATGTATGTTTTCTCTTTCTTTGTATGTTATGTTTACTATTACGAATATGATTATCTATTTCTACCATAAACTGGGGGTTGGGTAACGTAACACTCATAATAATGCTGTTATTTATGACTAGCAGCCCGTCCCAGCTTCGCACGGGAAAACAAATTTCTATGTTATCCTATCCTGTTAATATTATAAATGTGAAAGTTCGTATGTTTGTTTGTTATTCATTCATGTAAAAACTTCTGAACCGATTTTCATGAAATTTGGCACACATATAGAGGGTAACTTGGATTAACACATAGGATAGTTTTTATTCCGAAAAATATTCCAATGGGACCATTAACCACGCGGGCAACGCCGCGGGCAATAGCTACTTTTACATATAACCTTCCCCTTGAATCACTCTATCTCTAAAAAACATCATCAAAATCCATTGCGAAGTTTTAAAGATCTAAGCATACATGCAGTTCGCCTCTGTGGTCTAGTGGTCCAGATTAGTCTTGACTGCTTGAGGTCCGGGTTCGATTGCCGAATCAGGCAACAAAAAGGAAATTTGGTTTTTTACAATTTTTTAATACAAAAATGTTGCTCGGGATTGGATATGTGTCCGATTGGCAATAGGCTTGCCACCTATTACATTGTTTATTTTAGTGACTTCGGATTCTCGTAAGTGCCTTAGTTGCGCCTTTGCCTACTTCTTCAGGGATATGGGCATAAAGATACTATTTTAAGCATACATGGGGACAGACAGCGGAAAGCCTTTTTGTTTGATAACATGATGTTGGAAGTCATATAATTATCAGTGCCCGTCATTGCAGTGTTCAATTCTCAAGGTTGACTTGCACACGTGTCCTGAGATTGCGGTCATAAGGTAAGGAAAGGAAATGCACCGGCAGCTTGTCATGCCGGTAGCCGACCACACGTGTTTTAGGTGATAGGTCAGGTCAGCACACGGGTCACGTCTATTGACATCATAGGTGTTACAGGTGTGTCATTGTGGCCTACTGAGGTTGTCTCTAACTGTTAAATAATTTGTGTACTTGTTCGCTATATTTTTTTACCAAAAACTATCCGAAAACTTAACCTACCTTTCGTAATTGAGTAACTGATAAAATATGTATTTGTCACGTTATTTTACAAAGTTAAATTTACGTAACGACATATAAACTGGGGGTGTTAATTTGTTTCAAATTTATCGGTTTGTGATCGCGAATATATTAGGCGGGGAGACCGAGCACAGAAAAGTGTGCTGATTTATGCGGTGGTTGTGAGTAGAGTAGTCTAAGAGATTGCGTAAATTTAACGTCCGTGAAATTTACTAGTCTAATTTAAAACTTATTTGTATTTCCGAATCCTTGTTTAAATGATCGTGCGTGTATTATTATAAACACAGAAAACTGTGCTAATTTATGTGATAGTTGAATGTAAATTAGTCCAAGAGATAATGGCAGTTAATCGTTATACCGGGTGATAAAGAAGACCTTAGGAAGCCAGAGCGTGGTGGTCATACGCACTATGTAGCTTATGTATAAAATTAAAAAAAAATTGTAACTGCACTTGCAGGTAGATTAGGTTAGATTAGGTGTAAAGTAAACCTAGTAAATCCTTTGGCACAGGCTTTACTAATCTACTTAACGGTTCCATAGAAGTAGGGTTGCTAACACCTAAAACATGTAGTAATGTTTTTATTTAACATTGTATCCACTTCCGACTCTGGTAAAGCCTGGCATTTATTAAGATCCCTAGGTGTTGGTAAATCTAAAGCAACTGGTGTGAACTGTTCAAAACTTAATGATCTTAATGTACACTTTTCCTAACCACATCTTGTTTTAGATGACGTCCGTAAATCATTTTGTTTATTGATCCACTCCTGTTCCACTCCCCTCACGCTCTTCTTTCTCTTTTGAGCACGTAAGTGAAGAAGATGTTAAAAAACATGTACTTGCAATTAGTTCCTCAGCTATTGGAAATGACGGATGGTGCTTTCGTATGTTTACTCCCATTCTAGTTGAACTTCTCCCTGTCCTTACTGATATTTTCAATCATTCTTAATTAATAAATACATTCCCTTCGGTTTGGTAAAAGGCTCACGTTGTACCTCTTCCCAAGACTGCAAGTCCTTCTTTAGTTTCTCACTTTTGCCCTATCGCCATATTACCTTTCCTCTCAAAAGTACTCGAGCACATTGTGCACTCCCAGTTTTCAAAATTTCCGGGGCACAGTACTATTACAGCACTAATTCGTGATTCCGATGATACACGTCAAGCCATGGATAAAAAACTTCTTACAGTTATTATCTTCCTGGATTTTAACATTGCCTTCAACTCTGTTGATTTGGACGTTTTGTTGGGAGTTCTTAGATCTTTAAATGTTTCCTCTTCTGCTTTGGATTGGTTTGACACCTATTTACGTGGTAGGTCACAGTCTATTCTTTCGGGTGAATCATCTTCAGATTGGATTAAATTAAGTACAGGTGTTCCTCAGGGTAGCGTTCTTTCCCCACTCCTATTTTCTACTTTCATTGATGCGGTCAATCTAGTTATTTCATCTCACTTTCACTTATATGCAGATGACCTACAACTTTACAGACATTTCCCGGTTGAGAGTGTTATTAGGCAATTCACACTATGAATGAGGATCTGGAACGAATTTATTCTTGGGCTAGTTCCTTTGGATTAATCATGAATCCAATTAAATCTCCGGCCTTAATTATTGGTAGTCGTTACATGCGTGGCATGATTGCCAATTTAGATATCCCTGCCCTTATGTATAATAATTCACCTATTCTATTACTGCTGTTAACTTTGGTGTATATTTTAACTCCGATTTCTCTTGGAATATCTATGTTAACAATATAAGTAAAAAGGTTCATCATGCTTTTCATTCACTTAAGCTCCTCCAAAATTTCCTTCCCCTAACAACGAAAATTTTACTAATACACATCCTTATTTTTCCTATTATAGATTATGCCGACACATGTTTTCTTGACGTTACTGCAGAACTACTTAACAAATTAGAAAGTCTTCAAAATCTTTGCATTAGATTGATCTATGGTCTCAAAAAAATTGATCATGTTTTAGTTACAGGGCTAAGTTACGATGGCTTCCTATACGCTTACGTCGTAATTTTTATAAACTCTGTCTTTTATATAAGACCCTTTTCAATCCCAATTTCCCGAGTTATCTTCGTGATTCCTTTCAGTTCCTACATTCCACTGAATTTCTTTGTCGTCCTCATGTTAAAACCTTGTTACGTTTCCCTATTAGTAATTCTGCTTTTTACTCTCTTTCATTTACTGTTCATGCTGTTAAGCTGTGGAATGATTTATCTGATAAAATTCGTGCCAGTGAAACATTATATGTGTTTAAGAAACTACTAAAAGAGCACTCACTATCTCTAACAAACTCATTTTTTTAAATCGTCGTTTGTTTTTTTTTCTTTGTATTTCCAGATATGTATATAATTATGTATACTTATATTTGTTTACATTATCTATATATGTATTATATATACTATGTTCATGTAAATATATTTATTTATTTTGATGATATTTTGTATTATTACAAGTATGTATTTCATAGTCAACAAATCATGTATGTCTACGTTTAACTTTGTTACTGTATTTCCTTTTCACGGGTCAGCTGGTAAAAATCTTTTTGCTGGAGATAAGGTCGCCCATTGTACTGTATTATCTTTATGTTTGTGTTTAGTGTTAACGTTTTTTTGGGTACAATAAAGTTATAATTATTAATATAGTGTAAGTTAATTGTTATACAAAAGACCGGGTGATACAAAAGACCTTATGGAAACCAGAGCGTGGTGACCATATGCATTATGTTGCTTATGTAAAAAATATTTAAAAATTTGTAACTGCACTTTTCTTTTTGCAGGTAGATTAGGTTAGATTAGGTGTAAAATAAGCCTAGTAAATCATTTGGCATAGGCTTTACTAGGCTACTTAATGGTTCCATAGAAGTAGGGTTGCTAACGCCAATGAGAATAGTCTTGTTTTTTTTATTTTTTTGTGATAGCAAAAAATTAATTACAATTAGATTTTCAAATAGTTTTTACATAAACTTCAAAATGCATATAGCACGCTCTGGCTACTTAGACCCTTAGGTCTACTGTGGCATCTTAAATAATTTATGTACTGATACGTTATCCGAAACCTTAAATATTCTATTGTGAATGTACACACAACACTGCAGATATCTGAACCCTACACGACACCAAAATCATTGTAGGGGATAAAGATATCTTCCAAGATCTGTGTACTAGCACGGGGAGTAAAACCAGAAACGTAAACGAATTTATTCTGTGATATTGTGTAAAATAGTCAAAAGATGGTAGCTGTTTGATTGTCGTGAGGGTATCGTAATGTTTTGTTAACCAGAAAAACACTAAAATAAATCTAGATTTTCTAGTGGGTCACTTTGGGAATGAGCGAAATATTATTAAACCAATGACAAAAATTGTAATTTGAAGTAAGAAAGGTCATGAATACGGAAAAAATATTGCATTTTGGTCTACAAAAAAATTCTTGCATAAATGCAAACACACTACGAGTGAATTCACATTTCGATTTGATTTAGTTTGACTTTGGCCCCACCCCTTTTTGGCCTAGGTATGATGACAATTCACAATGGTTCACTCAATTATTTTCGTAAAAGAAAAACGATAAATATAATCAACAAAACATTCGACATCTCTCGTGCTAAAACCTGATCGCTATCAGTATCGGTTTATCCAGGTTGTCGTTCCCGAAACAAAATGGCGGACTCTGACCACAATCCCATTTTGGTTCACTGAGTTTGTTCTTCGTAATTAACATTATCTTGACTGATTTACCTGGTTTTGTTTTTTGCAAGATTTGACTAACTTTTTAATTTATTTTATCAAATAATTTCAAATTGCTGTACTTGAAATTTTGTGATAAACAAGATGAAAGGTAAGTTAAACTGAATAATATTATAATATTCCAAATAACAAGAAAATTTGTTGAATTGATGTTTATTATGAACGATTTATATAATATATTCGCATATACTCGGCGTCATTTAAGTATGTATTGTATGTACCATTTTTTAGCTATTTTTTATAAATATTAGAAACAACAATGAATAGCTGTTTTCCTTGCGCATAATTTGTGATTCAGATGGACTATTGTTTTTGTCGTGTTAATTTTTCTCAGGAAAAGGTTCTTATGACATAAAAAAGTATCCTCACATCCATATCATGCCGAAGAAGTATGCAGAGGTACAACCAGGTCACCCACGGTTACTATCTTACTTTACTTACTTACTTACTTTCTTACTTACTGAAGATACTTATTCGCACAGTGTTATGTGAATATGTTGTAAACCTATCGCCAACCTTACACTTAAACCAATCAACGTTGTTTTAATTAGAATAACTTATTATTAATATTGTAAATGCGAAAGTTTGTATGTTTCATTGTTTGTTACTAATTCACGCAAAAACTGTCGGGTCATGAAATTTGGCACACACATTGAGGGTAACTTGGATTAACTTATAGGGTAGTTTTTATTCCGAAACAATGTCGCGGCCAACAGCTAGTAAAAAATAAAAAAAAAATTATTATTGTTATGCACGTTAACCAAACCCTCGACCTTATGTAGTCAGAGCCAACTATACCACAAAGGCGATTTTACAATCGATAGGCTATTATCAATTTATACCTAGTACACCTAGTCGTAGTAAGTACTAACAGTAGAAGAATTAATTTTATATATTAAAGATATTATAACAAAAAAAGATTTAAAAATCGATGTTATTAAACATAATCATCATAAGCCGGAGGAGGTCACTGCTGAACAAGAGCGCTACAAGTTACGGTCACCAGCCGCTTGTATCCAGCGACTCCCCGCGACTTTGACCAGTTTATCAGTCTACCGGGTTGGAAGTAGTCCAACACTACGTCCACTCGAGAACCTTTCTTCCCCAGCGGTTGTCGGTTCTGCGAGAAATGTGGCCTGGCCATTGCCACTTCAGCATGACTCGCTGCTGTTATTAATATGAAATAGCAATCCCTGGACAAGCTACACAAATTGAATCTAACCCCAAAGTAAGCAAATTATACGCTTGTGTTATAGGTGTTAGTCAACGATTTTTAATACGTAAAAATATTTAAATAGATACCAGAATAAATGTAATAAGCATCCGGACCCGGAAATGCAGACATATAAATGTTCATCACACATATGTCTGACTTACGCGTGTACGCTAGCCACTCGACCAACGAGGTGGTCATATCGCACATTCGGGCGAAGATCTATATATTAATATGTGATGCCAAAACTTGGACTCATTTTTACGAAAATTGCGCGGACGCAGGATTGTAAAATTTGGCAAACTTATAGTTTATGAGTAGGAGAAGTGCAGAGCGCTAATATTTTTCAATAATAATACTTATAAAATACATTAAATCAATGAATAAAACATTAGTCACACTACCATGCATTTGGCACACGAAAACAAACATATGGATGATAACGATAAAAATCACAGAAGGCGTATCATACAGTTTGGAAACAAAGTAATTGGTCTAGAGAAATAAAAATTGCCTTCTTAGCAACAAGATATTAAAATGTATTACGGTCGAATTTCGACCAACGGTCGACCACTAGTTAAAATAAATAATCATAAAAGTAGCGAGTATTAGCTTGTTTTAAATAAATACATTTACCATTAAGTGAGATTAAAAGTAAACAGAGCCGGACAAGCGTTGATAAATTAAAAATTTCTGCACGAAACACCGACGCATCAATCACTGGACAAGTATCACGGGTTTCTGAACGCTTGGAAAAATAAAACCTGATTAAATATACTGTTAATAGCTTTACTGAAATATTTACTAATGAATAAAACTTTGGATATAGGTCAGGTGCTTTCCTACCGGGCACCTAAACAATTACCTCGTGGCTATAACTTCAAGTATTTTGCTATAAAGCGTACTAAGTATCTATATGTATAAAATGAATCCTCATTTGGCATCGCATCACGCCTGAACGGATAAATCAATTTTGTTCCACCTTTAAAGCTATTGCATAGCTTCTATCGCAGGCCTTGAGCGTGAAGACAGAAATTCCGTAACGAAAATAACCTAACACCACCCACTCTGACTGAAATGGCACTGCAGTGACATTTTTTAGTTTTGCAATTTATCGATGAATAGCACAACTTTTAACGAGTTTTTGATGGCCCTTGTCTCTTTAGTTCAGCAACTCGCTTTTGAAATGCCACCTGGCATTGGTTGTATCGGCGTTACTGCGCATGTCTAATCCCCCTCTTCGCCCCGCAATCTGTTGACTCATGCCTGCTTATACAATAACTTTACCGCGGCAGTCTCCGAGTGCCACATTTTTTTTTGCTGCTTTCATTTTGCCCATATACAAATTGTTAGTAAAGTCAAGCGATACGAAGTTCTCGGGGTCGGCTAGTTTAATAATGAACCTCAATAAAAGCTAGATAACATATGCTTCATCATATCGCTGATAAATTGCATATAGAAATCGCGTACGGATACTGTAAATTATTTTTTTTTTATACAGATGACCCGTTTGCTATTTTCACCAAAATAGTATTATTTTTCCCCGTCTTGGTTCGGGCTCCTTTGCAGAGTAGACCATCTGCCTTCCTACCAAGGAGCTCGTAAAAGGCGAACATAGGCTTACCGGCACTAACACCATGACACCTGAATAGGTGGACTTTTTTGTGGGCTTAAAACTTTTAGGGAGATTTTTGGTTTAAAAAAAAAAGAGGTGTAAAAATATGAGTTTTAGATAGCCTTTATTGGATGAAGTAACTAGTCAATTAGAAATTAAATTTATTGGTTGAATTAGGCGTTTATAAATATTACAGATCGAAGATCGCCTCTGTGGTCTAGCAGTTCAGTTGTCGGACTTGACTGCGTGAGGTCCTGGGTTCGATTTCCAGGTCGGGCATCAAAAAGAAAATTGGGATTTTCTAATTTTCTAATAAAAAATGCTCGGACTGGATATGAGCCCGGTTGGTGATAGGCTTGCCACCTATCACACTGTGGGACTTTGTGTCTTCGGCTAGTCGTGGGTGCCCTGGTTGTGCTTCTGCCTATCTCTTCAGGAATATGGGCGTGAAAATACTAACTAACAGTTCGACGAAATGATGACCCGATTCACGTCAGATCTAAATAGTAATTGCACCATATTAAATTCACACCCGAAAATATTTTATTTAATGTCAACATATAGAATTCAAAATGAAAACTTATAAATTGTAAAACGATTCAATCACTTCTTATTCATTTTAAAAACATTGGGGCTTTCTAGAGGATTTAAAATTACTTTAAGAATTCTAGGGATAAATATTTGTTAGAGTTGGTAACACTGAAATATAGCAATAACTAATCAGTAACCTGAATAATGAGTTTTGGCGCCATCGTGAATGAAGATGGTCGTAACTTTTTCATAATTATTGAATTTCGTGTTTATATTGAGTGAAATTGGTTAATTTTGGTGGCATTTTGTGCAATTTTGTTCAGTGAAAGTGCACAAATGAAATAATCATGCAGAAATGAGCATATCGTGGATTTCCTCGTTGCCGCCAAATCTCATTCATCATCATGCATTACATGAGCTTGAGTAATGAGGCCACCGCTTTATCCAAGACCCTTACTTGACTTACTGACGACTTATGACTGATGACTAATTATAATTTAAATTTGATATAAAATTTGATACAAATTTCTACTTGACCAGTGGCAAAATACTAACGTGAAGGCCAAAACCTAAAGAAAGAAAGAACCTGAATAATGTACTTGCCATTGTATCTACAATTTAAACATCCAGTTAAATTTATTTCAAAATAACCTTTTAAAATGAAACATTCATAATTTAAGAATAACTTAAATAATCCTTCCCTTAACTTGTCTATAACTCAAACAGTTGAATTTATCTAAAATTTACTTTTATCTGAGGGACAATGAGAATAAATTTTAAAATTTAAATTGCTTAAAATATGCTAAATCTTGGTATTCAACTATTTACTAAGGGTTCGTTCACAATAACAGTTTTTCTAGATTATTTATTTTATTTTATGGTATTTGAAGGCAAACAAGCAGACGGATTTCCTGATGGTAAGAAATTCACGGCGCATAGAGACACCGAAGGTAGTAATGGCGCGTTGCCAACCTGAGGCCGGGATGGCAAAAAGCAAGTTTTTCGGCTACCTTATCCTTTGAACCGGAATATATCAAGAGCAAGCACTGACGTTATGACAGCAGGAATAGGTAAGACGGTGGTACCAATCCGGGTCGAGTCGCTGCGTAACTCTACCACCTAGTAATATTACCATTCCTATTTTTATAGTATTATTTCTATTTTTGTAGTCTGATTGCCTCTGTGGTCAAGTGGTTCGAAGTTGAAGTTGATTGCACGAGTTTTTAAGTTCTATTCCCGGTTTTGTCAACTCAAGTTGTATTTTTCAATGTTTGATCAAAAAACAACAATTAACGAGATTGGATAAATGTCAGGTTGAGGATGGGTTTGCAACCTATTTCATTATGGGATTAAAAGTACCTTTTGCTAATCGTGGGCGCCATGATTATACCTGTGCTTATTGTCTTCTTCAAGCGGCCGTAAAAATACTTTTTTATCCTTTTAATATTCATAGTTAGAACAAAACTTATTTATTCTTGATATAATGTTGAAATAAAAGCATAGAATTCAGTTATTTCGGTTTTATGAAACAGGGCATATAGCATATGGACCAAATTTGCCCTAAGTCCAACAGGCATATAACTTATTTAGTATTTTTTTTAATGAAATTTCTCAATATTAGTTTCTAATGGACACTTATTAATTTAAAAAAACATTTAAAAAAGGAGTATCACGGTCTCATTTATGACATAATTTTAAATTATTTTCTATTTGACTCTCTTTAAACTATGAAAAACTTTTGCATCTGCTTTGAAATAATTTTAAACATGTTTTACGTACACATTACAAATAAATAATATGCTGTATTGCAAAATTCCGTTAACATATGATAATTGCTAAATGAAGTTTCTGGTTAACCAGTGGAGATTACTTTAAAGCATTTTTACATAATTGGACTAGTTATAGTGCATAAAAATTGTATATAACCTCAAATATTTCCTTAAACTTATATATATTTTTTAAAAGTTTGAAAAGAAAGTGTCCCTTATACAGATTTGATTTCAGAGGGAAGTATTGATTGATTTGAGAATTTTAAACATAATGAAGTGTTTGTTTGTTCCAGGGCAAACTTCGTATGGAAAGTCCGCCTCCTTTCAAGTTGATACTACCATCTTCCTGTTATGGGAACCATAACAAATTTGGTCTTGAAGTTTTTCCGTGATACTTTGATCCATGTTAATGATTATGACTGTGGGACAGGACTAAATACTGTCAGTATGGCGCAAAAAGTGGTAGATCTGTAACTGGTGGCTAATTAATCAGTTAACCCATGTTCGCCTCTTATGAGTTTCCAAACACGAAAACAGATGTACATCTTTCACAAACGATCCATCATTCAGATGATATAGTTACTAATAATGACTTGTCATTCTTGTGTAAACCACGAAAAGGTAAACAAACAGTTGGATATCTGGATGATAGGATGTTGAAATGGCGACATAGTCTGGTGAAGTTGTAAAAACCTCGAGGTTAGCAACACATTATCCATTTAAAAACGGGGCATGAATCACCTAGATATGTTTATGTCTCTTGCAAATACAGTGTGCTTGTCATTGATTCGTAAGATAAGATTTGTTGTTGAAGCCTAACATATTGGCCTCTGGTTGGCAATGCACCATTACCACCTTTGGTGTCTCTAGGTAGCGTGAATTTCCTTACCATCAGGTAATCCGTCTGCTTGTTTGCCTTTCAATATCATAAAATCCTATTAATATTATAAATGCGAAAGTTTGTAAGTATGGATGTATGGATGTGTTACTCTTTCACGCTCGAATGGCTGAACGGATTTGTCTGAAATTTGGAAGACAGATAGATTGTGACCTGGATTAACATATAGGCTATTTTTAATCCCGATCGCACACCGGGTTTCTGTGAAAACGCGGGCGAAGCCGTAGGTAGCAGCTAGTTTTATATATGTATATATATAACGTAGGATTTTGACGACTTCATCGCCCATTAGGGAATTCTAAATTCAGCTAATTCTACTAGTTCATTTTGTCAACGATTTGATAAAGTTTTACTTTTAAATTCTTGAATAAAAGAAAAATAGTGCAATTGAAAAAAGAAAACAAATTCGTAATAGGTATATATACGAGAATGTATATACCTATTATTACTTTAAGCCCAGAAAACGGTAAAAAACGAATTTTTTTCATTACCATTCGCGATTTGATATTTTTTGTAAGATTCCTAATGATTCCAACATGGTTCCACATAAATTTTATATCAACATCTACTACAAGTTTTTATTTAAATACCGCTTCACGATTTGATTTTTTTTGTAAGATTCTTAATGATTTTAACATGGTTTTTAAATTTTATCAACATCCACTGTTCGTTTTTTTTATTTAAAGAAAACATTTTTTTGTGTTGTAGATATTGAAGCTCACTGATGAACACTAGTGAAACATATAATCAAATGAATATGAGATAGCCTCAGAGTTATGGATTTCCTTTTCAAAAAAGAATCAACATTGGTTCGCTATTACCAGAACACTCAAAAAAAAACAACAAAAAAATACACATTCGAATTTTTTTTTTTTGGTGTCTGTTAAGAATTCATCTACACATTGGTGGTAATTTTCTTGTGCACTCACTAAACTAATTTTAAGTTATCCCTGTCTTCTTTCAACGAAAGTAACAGAAGGAAACAAAACACTTTTAGTGCTGTCAAATTAGACCGTACACGTCATTTCTACAGACGTTTAATCTATCACTCGGAAAATGTTGATTAAAAACATCACGATTAGACATGTCCGCACCAATCTGACACGTCTAAACTGTTCCATCTCTTTTGTTTTTGTTTCATTTGAGAAAGATAGCATGCATCTAAAATTAGTTTAGTTTGTGAACAGCAGAATCACCACCATTCACTTTCCTATTTATATTTAAATCTACTTTTTACATAAAATAGTTATTTTTTGTATGTTTGATTGTGCACTAAATAAATGTTCATTCATTATGTTGGTATTTTTTATAATATACAAAAACAGCATTCAAAATATTTAATTGTTATGTTTTTTTTTATATAATTAAAAAAATTAAGCTACATTAGGAATGTACCCTTATAACAACAGTCACAAGACTTGGTGTTGTTAAAGTTTGAACTATGAATGTATAATTGTAGTTAAAGAGAACCGGTGTCTTTTTACGGCTCGAGACTCGGCTCCGTTTCATGCTTTTAGATAAATTATACTTTCTACATTTCTTTTTATTCATTTCTTTTTTTATTTACAAATGTATTTCTATTAAGAAAAAGCGTTTAAGTTTATTCTCATCGTGAGATATTTCTCAAATTAAAATGAGAAACTTTTTAAAATTATGTAACTTTCAAAATGTTATTTGAAAAAAATCTTTGAGGAATAAATTGATTTTACGAAATTTGTATTATAAACAGCTGTTTCTGTGCTATTAACATAAATAAAAAAAACTCGGTTATATTATATTTCACAACAAAATATTTTTGTTGGTTCGTGTTTTCACTGAAATGGTTTTTATCAAATTTATTAAAACAAAATCCTGAAAAACTGGAAAAGATTTTTATCAAATTTATTAAAAAAATCTCCTGAAAAACTGAAAAAAGTGTTTATCAAATTTATTAAAACAAAATCCTGAAAATTGGAATAGGTTTTATTAAATTTATTAAAACAAAATCCTGAAAAGTGGATTTTGTTTTAAAAAATTGACAAAAAACCATATCAGTCAAAACAAGATCCAACATTTTTTTTGTGTTGTGAAATATCTTAACATGACCGAATTTATGTTATTTTTTTTGAATAAGATTAAATCTTAGTCAAAATTCGTCAAAATTAGTTAAGCAGAAGTGGATGTATATTTGTTTTAACTTTCACCATAATATTTTAATCACGATCGCATAACGAGTTCCTGTCAAAACGCGGGCGAAGCCGCAGGCAACAGCTAGTACTTTATAACAGGTCGATACTTAAAAAACCGAAACCTGTTGACAAAAAAATACATTGTGGAAAGCATAAGTGTTAGTTATATGTTATTTCTTTGATGGAATTCCACCAAGCGCCGATGATAAGAAGTACAACCTAATATAAATTACCCGTGTTGGTCACTAACACCGTGAAATCTGACTAGGTGGTAGAGTTTCGCAGCGACTCGCCCGGATTGGTACCACCACCTTACCTATTCCTGGCGCCGTAACGTCAGTGCTTGCCGTTGTAGTGTTCCGGTTCTGAGGGTATGGTAGCCGGTAAACTTACTTTTCTCGAAGCCTAACATCCCGGCCTCAGGTTGGCAACGCACCATAAACACTTTCAGTGTCTCTAAACGGCGAGAATTTCTCACCATCAGTAATATCATAATTATCTTAATACCATAAAAAATGGTATATTTCAGAATAGGCAAAGCCACGGAATACGATTAGTTGTAAAAGTGTTCAAATAATCCACATGCGAATACGCCATTAACTTCCACAAGTGCTTGTTATTGGAACAAATGAATGAATAATGAATTCATGTTGGTTATAAGTCGCATGTCACGTATGAATGAATGAATGAATAAAACATATTAAATATTAATTTACAATAGCATAAAATCCGTTTCATATTTTAACTAGTGTCTATAAAATACAATATCTTTGATCTTTCTGTGTTGGTTTGAGTCCCTATGTAGAATTGACGATCTGCCTCCCTATGTAGCAGATCATAGAATGCGAGCTTAGTTTATATGGAGCATTAACAAAAAGACCTCTGGGGGAATGTTGTTAAATTTTCCCTGATCCACCACCGCCTTATCTATTCCTACCGCGAAAGCAACAGTGTCATATTACGAACTAGAGCAGTGTTTCCCAAACATAGTTCTGTCATGGCCCGATAATTTTCAAAGTGCCTTTCCGTGACCCACTTGACACTTTTAAATACAAACTATATCCAGTAGGTTACTTTATTTACATTTTTTATCCTAACTACTTTGTTGCATCAAGCTTTAAAAACCCGTTTAAACTGCCCGAGCGGAATATCTATGATTGTCAGAGAGAGAGAGAGAGAGAGAGAGAGAGATTTTCGGTGAGATGAAGCGCAACCGCTTGCAGTTTTCATGTTTCTGTCGATCGCTAGCAAAGGTTGTGACCCGGTATTTAATTTAAACGGTGGGGTACCTGGCATTTAGGAAACCCTGGTCTATAGGGTAGGGTAGCCGATGGTCTTTCACATCAGGCTTAACACCCTGGCTTCAGCCGTGTGCTTGTTTTATGTCGTATAAAAAAAAATCTTACCATACCTTAGTTATGTAATTCTGTCAAGTGGTTTAGAAGATACGACGTATTCTGCATACAAACAAAATACACACAACTCTTGCTTGCAGGTAAAAAGAGCCGTCGCTCATGTTCATCAATCAAAAATCTCAAGATGTTGAAAGCTTAACCCTGTTATCGATAAACACGTTTACTCCGAAGCGTAAAACATCGATATATTTTAAAGTAATAATCTGACTCAATCTCTATGCGTAATAGTGCGAGATCCGATTATTTCATCCGATGGGCAGACCTTGTTTATTTTATAAAAGCTAAAAATATCTTATCGTGTAAACATACGAAGCCTGCTACCAAAATTAGATTATATCGACATCGAATGGTGCGTTAATATGTATTCTGGTATATTTAAATATTTATGCAGCATAGCAGCAATGTAAAAAAGGAAATTTATCTTATTTTTCTGTGTGGGGATAGGACAGAAAACATACATAATAAGAGACAACTGTGGTTTATAAACACCGCAAATGTTATTGGTATATCCTTGTCTCATTATAAGACTTATCATGTAGAATAAATAAAAATGATCACTGTGAAAAGTCGACATCAATTGTTTTTCAAATATAATATCTGTATTTGCTAAATCCAGTCATCAACAAAAATGAAGTCATAAGGCTGATCAGCTGAGCTCTTCTTTTATTCGTGTTCTGGCCGCGGTGGTGGGCGGTGGGAACATTAGTTAGGCTTGTCACGTTCTGTGTTATTTGGAAGACTACTCGCTACAATAATTACACTGCTTACTCAGAATTAGCAAAATAACGGCTTATTTTACATCTGTTATCATTTCCACAAAGTAACGCCTGATTTAATATAAAAATAATTGTTTTAGTTCATGAAATGAAAGTAAGTATAATTAAAATTATTTTTGTAAAAGAACATGCAATTTATTAGGTAAACATTTTAAACAGTGCTTTTATGGAGCGCACGACACTGCTTCTTAGTAAATCTGGCAAGGTGATTTCACAATTCTGGGTGTATGAATATGGTCATTGATTGCCTAATATCTATTATTATTCCAAGGGTAATAAGAAAATGTTTATTTTGAATTTACTGGGAGATTCTTCGTTTTATACATACAGCTTTGATATTTGCCAACGCCACAATGTACCAAACTTCTTAGAAATTTCAGTAGTTTTCTTTACTTCATTAGTAAAGAAAATTTCAGCCTTTGCAAAATGACGTAGGTCTGGCTTTTCATAGATCTCGGCTTATATGCTTTACATGAAAACATCGATACAACCACTGAGCCATCACTCACATGCCTCGATACTCATCCATCGACAATCTCACGATGTTAAAAGCTTAACCCTGTTCTCGATAAACTCGTTTACATAAAGACGTAAAACGTCGATGTATTTTAAGTATTTTATCTTATCACAATTTCACATAGCACAAAATTGTAAATTAGTTTAGATACATTTTTTTTAAAATATTTCAAACCAAGGAGGTCCAATATTATTAGACTCTAAAATTAATAAATTAGTTATTTATATTATAGAAAATATATTGGAGTTTAGTCCTTAAGACACGATTTTTGAGTTATAAGGCCCGGTACGGAAATTTTATGAGGAGTAAAATCAAGTGTAACACGACAAGTTGAGGCGTTACGTAGAAAGAAACAAACTTATGTAAGTCGTAGCGCTTCAGTCCTTTAGTATTTTTTTCTCCTTCAAGACTGACGATCTCGCCCGAACAAAAGTCGAGTCGCCCCGAGCGGGTCGTCATTCGACTCCGCCACAGTCGAGTTACGTATGACATTTACATTAGTCAAATAATTTAAAACGTAGTCGACTTTTTTGTAGCATACTTTATGTAATACGCTTTATTGAAGTAATATAAATAATCCGAATAATATCAGATATATGCTGGTTTCTCTTATTATTTTAGCAGATGCGTTCATTTACCCTTTTTTTCTATTCGATATATAATATCATAATTATCGTTCGTAAGGAG
>NJDC01001772.1:24797-40656 GCA_002245475.1 Calephelis virginiensis | reverse complement strand
GCCTAGTTTAAAAAAAAACATTTTTTTCAAGATTTATACCGCCCCCCTCTAGGCTTCCAGCGCCCACAAGGGGGCGTTATCGCCCACTTTGGGAAAGGCTGGTTTATAGGATCATCGCCTAATATTTCTAATATATCAGGGTTTAACCCAGGCTCACTAATGATTATATTCGTTTCAACAGAAATTGGGTCTTTTTCTGTAAATATTTTGTGTAAGAGTTAGTAAGTGTTGGGATTAAAATATTGAATTTTTTTTGGTTTCGAAATTTGTCGAGTTTCATCAAAATTAACTGTCGTAATCCTGATTCTAATTTTTTAAATCATAAAAGGGCAAAGTGGAAGTGGGCAAAAAAGCATATAAATTGGTATAGAATACATGAAATAATCATATTCTTAGCAGCATAGCTGAAATAAGAAATAATCGATATCAACGATATTGTAACCGTTACCGCCGATATTATTAGCATATTTTTTTTTCTTTGACTTGGCAACATCATTAACTTTAATTTGTTAGTGTCATACAGTAGAAACAATTGTGGAGAAAATATTAATGTGGGTATATAAAAATGTATAATAACACAACTGGATTTAACTTTAGTAATGAATAATGAATTGTGCATGAAATAACTTTATTTAAAATTTGTACATCACCTGTTGACAAATGTGTATGGCAAGATATCGAAACTGTAAAACCTTTTATGTACCCACATTTTGCTAATAAATAAATATGAAATAAAACAGGTATTATCAAACCAAATACACTGTTCTTGCTTGTTATTGTCGGTATTTTGAAATAATAACGGATCTTTTATGTGGGTAGATTTAATATTGTCTCGTAAAGTATGTAAAATTGACATATTGTTATAACTTACCGAATACCGATATCCTTCGGGTTTAAATCGTCTACCGATTGCAGTGGTTCACAACTAGGTTGTTGTGAATCGTTAAGGTCTGTTATAGTCTCATTATCTGGGGGGTGATTATGTATCTCAGTTGCCAACTCAAACCCCAAAAGTGTACATCAACTGACGTCATTTGTGTTTGCTATCTCTACCGCATTTCTGTTGGTCACTGGAGATAGCAAATATAAAACACGTCATTTGACAGCTATTTGTTGTACACTTTCCCATTTTGAGTGGGCAACTGAGTAACACAATCAGCCCCCTGAAGACGAAGTTGACAGGCGTCTTTTAGACGACGCTCAAGATGTTTTTTTTAATGATTGTTTCGTAGCCGTCATCCTTAGATCTTAACTTTTTCCTTTTCCTCATGAATTATTATAAAGTTTAAGTATGAAATATTATGTGTGCTTCGGACAACACAAAATCGCGCGTAGACGCTGGCGTCGAGCGAGGTAAACGAGTGAGGGAGACGGAAGATAACATGTTCTGGGTCTGTAAAAGTGTGACGGAGACAGCACCATCTCGTGCGCTGCTAAATAAAGTATGGTAATCGTCTTCGGTGTAAACTTACAGTATAATTTGCTTACTTTGGTGTTAGATTCAATTAGTGTAATTTGTCCAGGGATATTTATTATTTATTGGTATTTAACGTCATTTTATTGCCCCTTTAGTCAGGAAGTTATGGTAAGTATATGCATTCTTATCAGTTTCTTCTGCCTAACTCTTTCAGTAAACGATCGCGTTTCAATCCGGTAGTAGTTTTTAGATTTAGAGGCATCACAAGAGTCCTGTATGCTTTATACAAATACTAGCTAACCCGGCAGATGCCGTTCTTCTATGTTTTTGTAGAAAAAAATTAGGGTGAGTGACACTTATCACTTGTGGGTATGAAAAATAGACGTAGGCCAATCTTCAGACCTACTCAATATGCTCACAAAATTTCATGAGAATCGGTCAAGCCGTTTCGGAGGAGTACGGGAACGAACATTGTGACACGAGAATTTTATATATAAGACTAGCTGATCCGGCAAAAATTGTTTTGCCATATAACTAATTCAATGACGATTGATCAGTTATCGACCCGGGATAAAAAATGATTCAATTACTAAAATGACTATTAAAAAATAGGAGTTGGTGACAAAAGGGTGAAAATTTAGGGTTGTACGTACTTTTATATGCTGTATCATAAAAAAATAAAAACAAAAAATTCGTCTGAAAATTACAAAAAAAAATTTAGGGGTGGACCATCCTTAACATTTAGGGGGATGAAAATTAGATTCTGGCCGATTCTCCGACTAACTCAATATGCTCACAAAATTTCGTGAGAATCGGTCAAGCCGTTTCGGAGGAGTTCCAGTTCGAACCCCCTGACATGAGAATTTTATATATTAGCTGATGTTATTAATTCTTATCGCCAATTCCCATTTTCAATAATTTGTACTTTTTAAAGTTTTAAAGAGTTTGAATTACTGCTTACAAATCATGGTAGTAATTTAAACTCTTTCCAACTTTAGAAAATACGAAACATTGAAAATGCGCCATCTCGGTGTTGGTCTGGGCTCCTTTGCAGAATAGACCATCTGCCTTCCTTGCCAGGCAGTTCGTAAAAGGCGAGCATAGGCTTACCATCACTAACACCGTGATATCTGACTAGGTAGTAGAGTTTTACAGCGACTCGCCCATATTGGTACCTCCGCCTTACCTATTCTTGCCGCCATAACGTCATGACGTGTTCGGAGGGTAAGGTAGCCGGTAAACTTACTTTTGCTCGAGGCCTAACATCCCGACCTCAGGTTGGCATTGCACCATTGCCACCTTTGATGCCTCTAGGCGACGTGAATTTCTTAGCATCAGGAAATCCGTCTGCTTGTTTGCCTTCCTACAACATAAAAAAATCGCAAGAACTGGGCTATCTCAGGCCCAAGTACCTTAGATGTCGTTGTTTCTTAGTTTGGATATTTATTAAATTTGATCGTTGCCCGTGGTTACACCGACTATTTTATTTAGCCCTCGGGAACCCGTTAGACACGAGAATAAAAATTAGCGTAATATCACTAAGTCATACCGTGTAAAAAGAACAATCTAGCATAATTCCGCGTTTATGATATTTGTATTACTTAGTAGTGCTCGCTATTGTTCTTTTTAGAGAGTAAAATGGTACAACTTCGCTGTAATGGTTGGTTTTATTATAGAATATTAAAAATTTCCCCTGTCAGACCATGTCACGATCAACGTGACCGTGCTTTCTTGTAATTCTTTGATATCACTGCCTTATCTATTGCTGCCGCTATAAAAATGTTTACCATTGTCGTTTTTTTATAATATTAGGAGATGAGAAATATCTTATACAAAACATCACATTTCAAATTCACGATAGCATCTTTGGTGTCTTTGGCAGTCTTCAGATCACAAGATCAATCTATTCTCTCTACTTAGATATACACTAGACAAGTTTGCCAGGATTTGGCATTCAATACTCTCTGCCTACTCCGTAAAGGACTTGCCGTGAAGATGTGTATATTTATGTAGGCTTACGCAACATTTTCAGGTTGGTATTGCTTAATTAACATTATTATCCGTTAATTGGTATCAGGAAATCTTTTTCTATTGGAAAAGCTCACACAACTGTACAGCTTTTCCCGTGTTGGTCCGGTCTCCTTTTCAGAATAGACCAACTGCCTTCCTGCTAGGTGGTCGAGTTTCGCAGCGAATCGCCCGGATTGGTACCACCGCCTTACCTATTCCTGCCACCATAACGTCAAGACGTGTTCCAGTTCGGAGGATAAGGTAGCCGGTAAACTTACTTTTGGTTGACAACGCTCCATTACTATCTTTTCTGTCTCTAGGCGGCGTGAATTTCATACCATCAGGAAATCCGTCTGCTGGTTGACTGCCATTATCGTAAAAAAAAACACAAGGGACGAGATTTTACCATTCCAGATAATTTTTGATGTAGGTTAAATTTTAGATGCAGCAGTATTAGCATTAGAAAAATATTGTCTTCACGCCCGTATCCCCGAAAGTAGGCAGAGGCACAACCAGGGCACCCACGAACAGTCAAAAACACTAAGTCCCACAATGTGATAGGTGGCAATCCTATCGCCAACCGGGCACATATTCAATCCCGAGCAATTTTTTTTAGAAAATTGTAAAACCCAAATTTTCTTTTTGTTTCCCGACCCGGGATTCGAACCCGAGACTTCATGAAGTCAAGTCCAACACCTGAACCGCTAGACCACAGAGGCGATTATATCAGGATATTGTAAAAAAAACAGTAATAATAAAACACGTAATTAACATATATTTTTATTCAATGCTGAATATGGGATGAGCATTACAATATCAAAGTCACATTCGAAATATTAACTTACAACCTTACATTCATATGATTTCGATATATTTTACAATGGCAGAATTGGTTGATTTCACTAACTTGCTAAATTATATGATTGGAATATGAATATTGAATAATTTAGGGGAAACCACATATAATATTTAATATAATGCGATAGAATATTAAATATTTGCATTAACATCCTAATATTCAAGGTTTTATAATAAAATGTTTTCCCCGTGTTGCTTATAGCAGTATTATTTCCATCTAGCTAAATGTCCGCCTTTATAATCAGCTTTATGGTATACTTTATAAGGTTGTCTTTTCCCGATGACAATTATTGTTATTAAAATAATACTGTTTTAAGAGCTTATAGTAAACCCCTAGACCTTTTTACCTAGCAGTTTGTAAGAGATGGTAATTACCAGCACTATCACTTTTGTGTCAGAAAGCTGTGCAGCAACTTCCAACGTCTTTCTTATTTATTTTGCGGCCCTATCTCAGCAAGTTAATCGGTAGACTCACGCTGGGCCTAACACCTCGGATACAGTACAGCAACACATCTATAACATCTAAGCTGTTTAATGTCACAAAAAGCAGATTGTATGGTTTCAAAAGTATTGGTGCATGGCTATCCTGAGTTCGGGATGTTAAGCCGTTTGTAGAGCTACCTATGAAAAAAAAAGTATCTTCACACCCATATCCCCGAAGAGGTAGGCAGAGGCACAACCAGGGCACCCACGACTAGCCGTAGACACTAAGCCCCACAATGTGAAAGGTGGCAAGCCTATCGCCAACCGGGCACATATCCAATGCCGAGCAATTTTTTTTATTAGAAAATCGGAAAACACAACTTTTTTTTTTGTTGCCCGACCAGGGATTCGTACCCGGGCCCTTATGCAGTTATGTCCAACACCTGAACCGCTAGACTACAGAGGCGATATACCTATGAGTGCTGAATAAATGCGGACATTACTGCGTTGGGAGTATATGAAGTTGGATGGGTTTGGAAGGTACCATGGAACTATACAGTCAACCTTTGAATTATCCAGTTACAAAAAAACAAGATTATTCCACTAGCAGGTGTCAAGATTGTTTTATTCCTACACAGAAGAATAAGATTTAAAAGATAAACTATATAAGACGTAATCGATTTTCATAAATCATTTCATTGAAGATATCATACTTTGTAGACCCATTAAACTAAGTTTTATCTGGTTAGTACTGCTTTGATTTCTTATATATTACAGTAGTATTTGTTTTTAAGTAACATTGTTATATAAAATACGTGTAAAGATAACAGTTTGGTTGTTTCTTAGCGTTGAAGTTTTAAAAGTATCTGTAGAAGTAATAAGATCGTAGAACCCACCGTCGGCCTCTACGACGTAGACGCTTGTAGCTGAATATACGACCTCTACGCCTTAAGTTTTCCGTGTATTATATACTTGGGTAATTTAATTTTTCCGTAGTAAAAATTTATATTTCCTAATTTATATAAACAGATTTGATATACGTTTAAGATAAGCAAATAATTTGCTTAAGCTAAGTCCAAAAAAAGCTTATACCACCGCAGTAATAAAAATACGAATTAATATAAGCGCAATATGACTGCGAAAACCCGACTTCAATTACAGTATTATGTTATCCTATAAAAACAAAATACGCATTATGATCTATGATTCAAAAACCATATTTTGTAGAACCTTAAATGAATTTGGTTTAATATATTATGAGACCACATTTGAATCTTACAGCAAAGAATCATTAAAATCTTTTAATAATTGGCATAGTAATAACGTAATAGCATACAAATTTAAACCGTGACCCCTGTGTTGATCCAGGCTCCTTTGTAGAATAAACCATCTGCCGTCCTGCCAGGTAGCTCGTAAAAGACGAGCATAGGCTAGTCGTCACTAACACCGTAACATCTGACTTAGTGGTAGAGTTTCGCAACGACTCACCCGGATTGGTACCACCGCTTTACCTATTCCTTCCGCCATAACGTCATGACGTGGTCCGTAAACTTTGGCACTTTTGCTCGAGGCCTAACATCACGGCCTCAGGTTGGCAACGTACCATTAACACCTTTGGTGTCTCTAGGCAGCGGGAATTTCTTACCATGAGGAAATCCGTCTGCTTGTTTGCCTTCCAATGTCATTAAAAAAAACTTCATCATTTTTAAAATTGGTTAATAAATATATTAAACATAAACTCAAAAATACGGATGCCTATGTTAGTCTCACATGTGCCTAATGTTATCAGGAATTGTAAGGGGTTTTGAAATAACCAAATTTAGATAATATTTTAATTTATGAACATTAAAACGATTATAAAACAGCACGTTAGTGAAATCAACGTATACGAAAATGAATTATCAAATGTTACGTATATACGGAGCGAATTTCTCCATTTAAATGTAAAACGTTTACATTTTAAATGAAAATAAATGAAATCACTTAATTACATTTAAAGTTTCGACATTGACTTTTTTCTATATTATTTAATTTAGAAATATTGACAGTACGTTTTGAACATTCGATGGCCATAGAGGATAGAGAAAGAGAACACAATCTTGATATGAAATTTTAAAAAACAATTAAGTTTAACCTATTACCGTATTGTTAATGTGATATTCCTTATTGCTGTTATATGAACTATAAATCTAGTTGTACTTTAGTACTATGTTTATTCATTAGACGGTTATAAACACCATCCAAACTAATATTAAAGATGTGATAATTTGTTTGCTTGCATAAGATTTACTCTGCGATCCAAATTTTTGGACCACCCACAACATATTTTAATACACAAAGATTCCAAGACGAATATAGACAACTTATTGTTCCAGTAGCCTAACGGCCAATGTTAATAATGTATCTCAATCTAATGGATTTTAAGCAATCTAGATAGATGCGTATCCGGCGGCCTGTCCCATACCTAATTGTCATATTTATTCTGTCCACAGATATGTTATTGGCAAGCGATAACATAAAAATGGATCAAAATATGAATCTTGGACAGCAAATTTTGGAATAGGATAAATTATTAATATTGGCCCTAAGTGAATGTTGCAGTAGCCGTAAGAGAATAAAATAAGAACAAAGGACAAAGGATATAGGTAGTAACAAATATTAGAATATTTTAGCACAATTTAATATACAATAATAAAATCAAATTTATAAAGTTTTTTTAGCAACATAAGACCTATTTTATTTATTTCTTAATAAAGCAGTTTTACAATGTTGATTTTTTAATTACTTTCACTTAAAGCTTGAATTGTTTATTATTTATAAAACCAATAAGTGCGTGTTCTTTTTAGTTAAAAAAGATTTCGAATTTGCTTGCTTGTTGATGGAGATTTGTGTTTTCAAAACATTCGTGTAACAGTTTTCCAATATCCTCAATTTATTTAAGTGTCTTCTTATTAAATTGCATTAATGTGTACATTTTTTTAAATGAAATAATTAAAAAAAAATATTTCGTTAATTATTTTTAATAATACATATTATTATCTTCATTTGTATTTAAAAAGTATCGATATAACGTAAATGAAAATCATTATCATACACAGTTTTTTCATATCATTAATAGTGTTTTTCTCTCTACCCTCCAAAGGTTACTTAAACTAGATGACAAGCTCTTCATTTATTTAAATGATCAACATTTAATGTGATAACGCACTTTACTTAGCAACACAACGGTTAATGGATATTATTTTAATTAACAATAAATACATTATTTATAAAAAACATGAAAGAAAATTCAAAAACTATTTTTAATATACTACATCCATTTTATTATTAAACTTTAAAATTTAAGTTTGGCAAATATATATGTAACCTATGTTCAATACGAACGTTTCTGGTCCATGGACTTTGGAGCAAAAAATTATCTTTTAAAAATTTATTGCGTTACATGTTTCGCGTTTAAAGTCCATGACTTTGTAATCGTTCAATATCATTGCGTCGCACATGATCCACTGGCATCGCTTATTCAGATTTCACTCGGGTCCAAGTCTTTTTATTTTTATTTTTTAAAAAAGGAATAAAATAAAAATAAGTGAAAAATTTTAAAGCTAATGGGCACATTTTTTTATTATTATTTAATTAGAAATAGCTTTACTCAAGTCACAACGAGTAAACATGGCTTTATAAAATAGTATTTAGTGTGACCTATAAATTACTTTTTTGAACAAAATTGGAAGGCAAACAAACAGACAGATTTCCTGATAGTCTATCGTACACATCATATCGTGTACACAACGCCTACAACCAAAAATAATGTTAATAGTGCGTTGCCAACTTTAGACTGAACTGCTAAGCCTTGTGTAAAATTCACTGAACTGGAAAACTTTAATGGTAACTAAGGGATTGCAACTGCAATATTTAAGGCAGGCCTATTAAATGTCAAGTATTTATTATGGACCATGTAATGACCATTTGTGCACCAAACATGTTTTGGCCAAACAGAGGACCTGAGGTTTTGCTATTATAGATACCTACTTCTGACGTTTTATAGACGTCTGTTGAAATGAGTCTAAAGCAAATACAAAAAGGTGGAAAGCCTGAGGCAGTTTCATTAAGGACATTTCAACTAATTAAAATATCTTCCTTCTGTCAGCCCTTAGGATACATTAATAGAAAAGATTTAATGAGTTTCGTTTTAATTATTTTTAGCATTTAATATTTTGTACCAAACTTCAAGTTTAATAATAAAACAGCTTAATTTATCGTCTTAGGCACATTACACATTGGCGATTTACGTATATATTTTTGTTTGTATTGCGATTTTTAGGTTCTCCTGCTTTTTTGTTTTTTTTGTTTCTTTGTGGTACTATAGTATTGAGTAAATTAATAAATACACATCTTAAAAAAAAGTTGTTATAGAACAAACATATGAAAGTAAATATTATAATGTAGTCTTTTAACAAAATCATATGATGACGTATATGTATTATTACATGTGATATAGTAATAATACTTACATAAAAGGAAGTTTATTCGATACCTAATTTGTATCAATAATTCAGTAGTCTATTACGTGCCATATATATTTTCGTTATTTGGCAGAAGGTATCGCTTTCAACCGCAATAATAGCATTTATGTTTTATTTATGAAAATATAAAATACACATAAAAAACAACTGTGGTTTTTGATGTACATTTGTCTAACTTATGTTTGTTTTTATTTATGAAATATTTGTAATACAAAATACACGTGTATATATACCTTCAAGATAAGTCCCTTTCGGGGAGGCAGAGAGTCTTGAGTGCCACGTGTCATAATACTTCACATTCGTTATTATTTCATACAAACACTCTGGTTTTTGAGACTGATAACACCAGCTTCACATGATACCCGAGCATTTCTGGTTGTGAAATGTCAACCTAAGTCTTCTCGAGTACGGGGTAATATAGTTTTGTTAATATTTTCTTTTAACAAGTTCAAGTATTTTCTCATCCACCGTTGCATAGGGGTCAGTCAAATTCATTTCCATCCAAAAGCAAAAGCTTTTAATTCGTTTTGTGTTTACCAGATGCCTGAATTACAAAGAACGTAGACGACCAGACTTTAGTCGGGAATGGTAGGGAAAACATATAATAAAAATGCATTTTCAAAGTAGCATATCTTTAGATGACATATGTGTAATTTTTAAACATTAATTAATTAATTAATTTGTATAGACCAATATAATGAAAAATTAAACTGCTAAATAACAAAATAGCATTGTTGATTGACATTCCAACATCGGATAGATTTCTTTGTTAGCCTTCTTTCTCAATAAAAATATGTTCGTGACAAAGACCAAATTTATGTTCAAGTTATAACTGACACTCTTATAAATAAATTTGATAAGAAAACATCTTCATGTACTTCTGAAGAAGTACACCGATCAGTCGAGGACACTAAGTCCCACAATGTGATAAGAAGAAAACCTTTGGCCAACCGAGCACGGCCACTTGTGATCAATGTTACTATAAAAAAACACAATTCTGCTGAGTTTTTTCGCCCGCTCTTGTCAATATAAAGTCGCAATTCCGATTGTCTTTTTATAATAATTTGCACTAGTACCACTTGTATGGTCTATGTAAATAAAGTAATCCAATTTAAATCTATTTGAAAATTGAAAAAACACATTTTGAATGCCTGACACCGGAATCAAACTTAGGACCTCATGTAGTCATCGCCAACACCGGACAAATATACCACAGAGGCGGTCAACAAGAATAATTTAGATGTTTATTGAAAAATGCATTACTTTTTTTAAAACTCTTTGACAGATGTGGAATAAGCCTTTTTTTTCTAATCTTGCGAAATCTATGGAACTGTTGCGGCCACTGTCGAAGTAAAATTCACACCGTCCAACATCGTGACCAATCTACGAATAAAGTCCGAGCTCAGGAAACAATCCAACTTGTCACGTCCTTTACCAACCTGTCAAAGAACTCACCACAAAGTACACCAACTCGTACTCGACGTACGTTTTACCTCAACATCTGCCCCAGAAAGTTGACCGTACCATATAACTTACTAAGCACTAGTTAATTGTAAATAAAATTTCAAATAATTTTACTCGAAATGGTTTTTTTTTCATGTTCCAAATAGGCTTCAACAAACTTAATTAAATTAACTTATGATTCTTAAGCAACTCCAAACAATAAGCTATCCTTTGAATGTTTTTGAAATTGGGTCTTTATTTTAATGGCTACACTATTTTTGGCAAATAAACATGATAAGGTTGATTATTAATGTTATGTATTTTCTATTATATTCCATAATTTCAGAAATAAATATAATTGTACAAACTTAAACACCTATTTGCAATTTTCAATAATTCATCTGCAGTATTTTTGGATGTGCCTGTGATGTCTAGGAGTATGTTTTCATTTTAAAATACATACATACATACCTTCAGGGAGTATCAAGTACCAAATTTCACGATTCTAGGCATAATAAGAAGCGCGACATTCTTCCTCCCTTATTACCCTTTTCATACAAACTCACCGGTTTCGGAAGCTTTTGACACTTATCCGAGCGGTTTGGTCATGGAATGTCAACCTAGTTCTCCCCGTGTACCTGTATCTATCCACATCTGCATTGTTTATCTTCTTCGTCAATCTTTCAATATTTGCGGAAAAGTTAGTTTAAAAGAAACTATGGTTCTTTTAAATATCTGCAGGAAAGGGGTTTTTATGAAAGTGACGGCGAAATTATATTTTAATTTTTCTTTTTTTCTGTTTTCACTTACCTTTTTCTTTTTTCCTTCCGTCAAGAAGTCGTGTAAAAAAACTGCTTGAGCAAATCACCTTCTATAAGAATTTGAATTTTTAGAGCTTCTTTCCAAACCATTTTATTTTTTAGAATTGCTATAAGGACATTTCTTATTGCAATAATGTACTTTAACTTTATCATTTTCCTTGATTGAGGAATTCAACGTAAGGACTTGATCCACAACTCGATTGACTGACCTGGACATTTTAAGTTTAAATCTAATCGAAAGAAAGAAATATAACTTAAAAAAATATAAATTATTTGACTTGTTATGGAATCCAAAACAATAGACACTTTTTAAAAAATTGTGTTTTTCCACAATGCACTTTATTTAACACTTTTATAAAATGTATTGAGGAAAAGTAAGTAAGAATTATACCAAGTGGCGACGATGAAGAATTTAAATGTCGATATAACATATTATGATTTATAATGTAATTTTGTTGTACTTTCTCTTGATTTCGAAGATATTTTTAAGAACTGTTTCTTATCATCGACAGAAAATAAAACATCATAAAACTAAAATTTTGAATATTTGTAAGATAACGATTTTATAATATTAGACAAAGTCGCTAATGTGCAATGATCCTTAGAATAACATTCGTAGGCGCTATAATTTGTAATGATTATATTATTATTTTAGAGTTACAAAAAAACATTCGCATAAAAGTTTTTGTTCGTTAAATTAAAACAGTAGGTATTATAAATAGGTACTTTAGAAGAAGCTCAAAACTTTTAATGATCAGCTATTTCAAAAAATATTTACATTATATTTGGCATTGTATAATAACCTAAGTATATAAATATATTTATTGAAAAAAATACGCCGTCAAAATAACTTAAACTTGTTGTTCTTTGTCAAACTGAGGTTGGGATGTGAAGTCTCTCTTTGACTATGTATTTTTGAAACAGGCTAAAATTCTATCCAATTTTTTGGCACCATATTTTGTATAACGCGACCAATCGCATTTAATACAATATTTTTTTTATATATATTACACAAAAAATAATATAATCATTACTAAATTAGCGTTTAATTTCTAACTACGACTTCAAATTTATTAATCCTTAAGGAAACTTACTGATGTATATAAAAGAGTTAGTCTACCCAGTTTCAAGCTATATTATAAATCAACAAATATACACCTAAGAAGTTTGATTAAATGTAAGATTTGGCAATATCTTATGATATTTATTCTTAAAATGGCGTAAAATTATAAGGCACGGTTTGAATACTTGACTAAATTACTTAAGTAGAGAAGGACGTAACTCGACTACCATTATCTAACAGTAAAGGCGAAATTAAAAAAAAAGAAAAAGAAAAATTTGGCACTTTCGCGTACATTTTCATTTATGAAAACGACGAAAAACATTGATATGTTCACTTATATTTAAAAAAGGAAAAAAAAGAAAACAAAAAATAAATTATTATTTTTTATTTAAATTCGAAATGTAACAGTAAATAGTATTCCATCTGTAAATATATTTTTACCCAATGGATGGAATTTTCAAAATTTCCATTAAATTCATATACCAAATCAGTCAGTTACTTTCGAAAATAAAATTAAATAAAAAAATAGCTTAATAAATTAAAGATAAAATTAATAAAACTTTGGTATCTGTATTAAAACCGATTACAATTTGGAGTAAAGAAAAGCTATTTTAAAAATTACAATAATATATTTACAATCAGTGAAAGCTGGAATCGAAAAATTAAACTCAGAAATCTCAAGCCTTAAAACAATACAAGTTACAAAAATATGAATAATGTCCGTAGTGACCATGAAATTTATGAAACTAAATTTCGTATAAAATAAATAAATCATATTGCAAAAAATAAGAGTTAATTTTTTGGAAAATTTTTATTAAGTACACTTTTATTTTAAGGTTTGAATTGTCTGTGCCTTACCAAAAAAAAAAACGTATCGTTTATTGTCAGTTCGCGTTGAGTATTAATTTATATATTTACAATAAAACCAACAAAAAAATTATTACGTAGCGTAATTAAAAAATCAATTAATTCCAGCCCAACATAATAAAAAAATAGCAAAACTAAATTAAAAACGAAAATTAAAAATCGATGTTTACGTAATTTCGTCAAATACAATTTTAGAACATTGAACGGACATAACCGTCGGGAAAAATTCAATTTTCCCCATAAATTTTATTATTAATTAACAATAAGTATAATTAATATAAGAGATCCTTCGTGGGAATCATAGTACGCAAACGATTTAGAAGGTAGAAATCAACAATTATTGACCAAAATTTTGGACGTTTTTAAATAAATTGTAATAATATCAGTCAAATTATTACAACCACTCGCCCTAGTAATAACTAACCCCGCAAATTTCTAATGTATTGAAATCTTTTCCTTGACATAACGTTAAGCGAGACAAAAAATACAGTTAGCAAAAATAAAAATTATTGTTTTCAAAACTGTTATGTATATTATAATATTTACTTATCCAAAGAAGAGTTTGATTTTTAAACCATTCATTTAAAAACTTGTAAGTATAAGCATATTTTTACGTTTTTATTAAATTTAGTATATTTGGATCCGTCTCTGTGTATGTGGGTTTGACTAATAATTTCTCTTCATAATATTTTTGCAATAATCATAATTATTATTGCACGCTAAAATTTGTTTTTGCTAACTGTACATTTTACTTTTTTTGTTTTTTATGTCAACGTCATCAAAATGGCGGCCATACATTTGCAATTCGCGGGTATAATAGGCATTAAATTTACAGTCTATCTACAATGGACACAAACACTTCAAAGTTCGATCATCGGTATCACATTCAATAAATTTTTAATTCTATCTAATATATACTATATTTACAATTTGATACACTTACGGAGTAATCCGTTCACTTTTGAGCAATCCAATTCACTTTACCGTTTCACTTTACACTACATGCGTTTCACTTCTTTTGTTATATGACTCATCTATAGTGACATTTTGTTTTTTTTCTTTTTTAATTGTCCCATACTGCGGTACGTCGGAGGTTAAGTTTTGTACTGTGAGTATTTGGCTTGTGTTACTCTGGGGAGTACTTGATGATATGGGGCTCCCGTACTGGTATTTATGTCGCGATGGATCCTTTAGGATTGACTGGGGCTGTTTCACCGCCGGAGTCTGGTTCATTGGTGGGTGCTGTAACAAAAAAAGGGTTAGATATTTTCTTCATATTTAGACCATAGATTTTATATACCACTAGGTTTTTTTATAATAATGGAAGGCTAACAAGCAGACGGATTTCCTGATGTTAAGAAATTCACGCCGCCTAGAGACACCAAAGTTGGTAATGGTGCGTTGCCAACCTGAGGCCGGGATGTAAGGCCTCGATCAAAAGTAAGTTTACCGGCTACCTTACCCTCTCAACTGGAACACGTTAACGGCAAGTATAGACGTCATGGTGGCAGGAATAGGTAAGGCGGTGGTACCAATCCGGGCGAGACGCAGCGAAACTTTACCACCTAGTAGAACGTCACAGTGTTAGTGACGGGAAGACTATGCTCGCCTTTTACGAGCTACCTAGCAGCAAGGCAGGCAGGTTTTATTCTGCTAAGGCCCCGGACCAACACAGGGAAATTTTAACACCACCTTAATATAGTTTACGCAAGTATCCTGTTTCGGGTATGATTTAATATACAAGAAGCTTTCTAAAAAGAGCAAAAAATTCCTGTTCAGGTTGGCAACGTATTATCATTATATTCGTTATCTAAAGACGAGACGTATTTAGTTACAATGGAAGACCCATCTATTTTTTTTAGTCGCATGAGATTGTTTTACTTTAATTGCAAAAAAAGATCATATAATTCAAAAATATCTTTAAATGGAGATATACAAGATAAATTCAACAAATAAACTGTTTTTATCAGTACTTATTTTCAAATACTTAAAACTTAGGTCAAGTTATTAGCAATAAGTAATCGTTATCAATTGTTTTATAGATTTTCCGCTGGACAAACAAACAGATAAACCATACCGCTTTACGACTTAACCATAAACTGTTACGTCCAAAGTTATGACTCAATCCACGCTGTAAATATTTTTACGAGATTTCGATTTCCACGAGCATAAAATTTAAGTAATTAACTTTGTTTGGATAAAAAAAAAGCATTAAATTTCAATGATTAATTTTAAGGCTTTGGCGGAAAAAAGGGAAAGGTTAAAAGTTTGATATGCCTATGAGTTTATCTGTGACATCGTAACTTCTAAACGAATGATCTGATTACGATGCGATTTTTTTGTTTTATAGCTGACTTGATCGAGATGGTACTTAGCTATATTAGAGTTTTGTCTGGGATTATTGCATATTCTAATTTATAAATATTAAGTAATT
>NJDC01001772.1:0-12030 GCA_002245475.1 Calephelis virginiensis | reverse complement strand
TTTATGTTAAAGTTGTGTCACTGTTCTGAGGCCGGGATGTAAGGCTTATTGTGCAAGTTTAAAAGATGGAGGATGATCATGGAGGAGTTATGAGATGCAACCCAACCTAGGTAAGTTGCCGCACAGAACTCTACCACTAGTGGTCTTATTAGTACTGACCTATACTTTAATCTGTGCTTGCCCTTTACAATCTGCCTAGCAGAGAGGCAGAGAGAATACGGAAGATGTGGCAGCATGGCCTATAGGTCTTAGCCGGCCCCAGAAAGTGGCAAATTCACTTACAAAAAAGAGGCAGAGAGCGACAAAAGAAGTAAGTTGTTTTAAGTATTTTTGAGTACTGCACTTTATTTTGCCATTTTCTGGTTTGCTTTAGCAGGAGTAGCTCCTATCGTCCCTTACCGTCGGGTTTGTACAGATAACTTTACAATTTATTAAGAAAAAAAATATCCTAGACAGGACTTTCACAACTACCTATTTTTTTAAGAAAACAGAGCTTTGTCCAAAAAAATACGGTGGACTAGGCACATTTGTAAAAAAGGGAAGAATTTTTTTAAATATTAGATACATTTGATTTCTGTTATTTGCACGGCAAAAGTGCAAAAAAAATCAAATAAATGTATGTAAACATATTTGTGAATAAATTATAAACAATTTTAATTAACATACATACATACATACATATCTTCACGCCAAATCCCTTACGGGATAGGCAGAGAGTATCGAGTGCCAGACCTCACGATCCTGAGAAACCTGTCTTGCTTCCTTCAAATTCATAACCCTTTTCATACAAACACGCCGGTTTCGGAGACTCTTGACACCACCCTCGGATAATATCCGATTGATCTGATCGTGAAATGTCAGCCTTGGTCTCCCCGGGTACCTACATCCATCCACATTCGCATTGTATATCTGCTTTGTCAATCTTTCATCTGTCATTCTTTCCACATGACCGAACCAGCGGAGCGGCATGCTCCGCTGGTTCGGTCTTTCGCATTTTAACACTTTCTTTCGATCCCACTCTTTCTCGGATCTCACTGTTACGAATGCGGTCAGCGAGCGTTACACCACAGATTTTCCGTAATTTTAATTAATAAATAAAAATAAAAAAATAATGTTAATTGAAAAATATATCTATTTTATCTATGACATAACAAGCATTCGTAACGTTTAATAATAAGTGATAAACACTAAATTGCTACAATAATGCAGATACAAATGTGTCAAATTGAGATATCATAGGTTTTCATTTATTAACTACAAGGCAAAGTAATATTTTGAATATAAATTATGATTCATAAATATTGTAAATAACTGATAAATTAGTATACCTGTAATAAACTTTCTTTCAGTTTGTGTTACTCTCCAACAATAATAATTCTTCATATAAAATTCTCATAATGAATAATTTGTACTTCATAAAACGCTATCTTAATGAATAATTCAAGATCAATTTACATGAATTCCATAAAATTATTTGATATAATAAGACTTAAGCTTGAATAAAAAATATTGAAAAGTGCTCTAGCTTTCAATATTCTTGAATATTAAAAATTATGTTCCAAACAAAAAATTAAAACCCGTTAAAACTTTGTAGTTTTACATTGTTTAATAATTCGTTTTGTCAAATAATATTTTAAATTAGTGAGTTTTTTTTAATAATGAACAAAATTAATCAAATCAATAAATTTACAATCCGTTAAGATATCTGCCTAATTAATTTTAATGAAATTAATGGTTACACGCGTTTAAAATTGCGACTAATTTACATGGTGAATAAACATGAATAAAGCCATAATAATAATAGACCACAAAATTAGGACAATATTGTTAATCCTATAGAACCTTTATTAGTGATTCGTCTAATAACATTTATTAGAAATCCATGCATATATTGTTATTAGTTCTAATTACTTTGATAACTTTGTTTGTTCATTAATCATCCAACGAAAATTAATACGTTGTATCTTAATTAAGGTTGTCTGTAAGGCATTATATAAAGACTTAAGTCGTATTAATAATTACACGATACACATGAAAGGATATTCTTTCTCCTTGTTTACTGGCATAATTAGAGATGCTCTTTTAGTTTATTATTTTCATAATCTTATTAATAAAATAAAAGTGGTTATCTATTAACTAATTTTTTAATTAAATTCCACAAAACTTATTATTAAGGCCGGCCAAAAACAATAAACTATATAAGAAAAGATATCTACTGGTATTAAAGAGCTACTAGGATCAATTACCAAGAAACCACTGTTTCTTTTCAATAATTAACGAAATTCATAGAATAAAATTTATATAAAACAATTAAATTTAAATAGAACTACTGTAAGCACAGTAAAACTCCAAAAAACCGACTTAAATTTCATTGCTACGTCGAGATTTGATAATTTTCTTTTCCTGTGGTAGTTTTTAATAAACCTTACCAAGATATTTTCTATAAATTTTAAAGAAAGAAAAAATTTCGCCCCAGACAGGATTTGAACCTGTAACCTTTCGTCTCAAGCCGACGAATGCTCTAACCAATTGAGCTACTGAGGAAAAGCACAGGGCAAGTGCTAAAATAAAAATACCTTACCAAGATATGTCTTGTGGTTTTTGGGTTATATTTAGTAATGCATACATTGTTATGAGTGACATCATTGACGACGTCACACTAAATGGTTTAGATCTATATAGAATTGATTTGGATCTACTTCAAAATTATAAGGTATCTTTAAAAAAAAGAACGAAAGAAGAAAGAAAAGTTATTTGCTGAGTAATAGCAAAACACAAACATAAAAATACACTCGGTTTGAGAACCACCTCTGTTTATCAGTCGGTTTAAATAGCTATTTTTAGCACATATTACTTTGCCTTAAGTCAAATAATTACATAAAATATCATAATAAGAAAAAAAAACAGTCATCACAATTTACGAAAAAACTGTTGCAACTCAAAATAAACTTACCTTTCAATCGTCTGGTGCGTCTTTTGAAAACGAAAAAAGCAACTAAAATGGCGTTAATCAAAATCAACAAGGCTCCAGTAATAGACACATAAACTACGACAGACTTCGACACTTCTGCGCTTTCTACAAATTCTGTTGACACTATATTAAGCTCGCCTACTTCGGATGAAGCTAAAAACAAATAAAACAAAAACTTAACTAAAGCGAAACAACACGAATTTAAGTTTGGAACTTCAATTTATTTTTGAAGTTAATAGTTTACACCTGCCAGTTTTAAAATGATAAGAATAAGTTAAAAGCTGTGAAAAATACATGTTGACAAACTAGTTAATAGAATTACTCAAATTTTAAATTCGGTGCAAAAAAGAATTGATTGAATTGATTGTTATGAAATTGAAGACAGTTTAAAAAAAATCGTATAATATTTGTTATCATTAATATTTTTAGGATTTATAATCATTGAATATAAAAATTAATTTATTTTACAATATACTCGTTTAATTGAAATTGCACTAGCATTATTTAATTAATTCTGTTATTAAATAATTTTGTACTGTTTTATTACTTTTGTACACTTTAGTGAAATAAGGAATTTTGTTTTTAAATTTAAAGTAATTTGTTCTCATATTAACAAATTAATGAAACATCATTTATTATTACGTTACTACATTATTTAGCACGTTTGTTGCATAATTATAACTGACTCATAACACATATTACAATAACAAGTTACATTATATTCTGTATCGTAAATACATCAAAAAAATTAATTCAAAATAAATATATCATTACTTCAAAGGATGCATAATAAAATACGGAGATTGTTTCATTCAAATTAAATGGAATATACAATATGTTTATTCAGGATTGAGTCTGAACTCCGAAGATAAATTAAAAACAATTCTGAACATTTGTTTTTGTTGCAATATTAATATAATTGTTTTACTTAATAAAACTTAATGTAATAGCAAGATAAAGTCTTCTTCAATGACACCGGAAAGGAACTGTTAATTAAAACAAGTTTCACTATGAAACAAAATATAAATCCTTATTTTAACTTTCGAAGTTATTTATTTCACTAATGTGAAGTTTTATTTTGATTAATTTTCATTTAAACAAAATTCAATAATTAATGTTAAAGTTATTATAGTTACAAATCAATAAATTAAAATTGGAAACTTCGTCTCATGTTTGATAAAATAGTTTAGTAACATATTTAAATTAATTTTGTTTTAGTGAAAACATGTTATATATAAGAGAGGATGATATAAATACTAAACTAAAACCCAACAAATATTTACCTATAAAAAGAAACATTCTAAAAGCAAGAAATAAAATTTAAAATTCGAATATAAAGTCACATAAGCTGCAAATGTTCAAATGCTTGCATACGCGCGTGAACAATGAGCTACTACAGAATTAGTGCTAGAGCAAACCTCTTATCCGTTTGTTTGTCTTTTTATGTAGGCAAAAACCAACCAGCAGTACATTCAAGAGGATAAGTACTGTGCCAACAATAGTGCCGGTTATTATGAAAACACCGGGCACCGGGTATGAGTTATACTCTTCTGAGCTCGATTGTACTGACGATGGGATCACGTCTGCAGCGGGAAAAATGTGAATTATTTTTGTAATTAATTTACATTTTAGAATTAATAGACAAAAATATTACAAAATCAAATAATTGTAAAATGTAATTGTAATAATTATTGTAAATAGCTTTCCTCATTCATTTGCGAATTCTTCGTTATCCCAAGTTCTTTTTTTTTATAATCTGAGTATAGTTGTTAAATATCTCTAAGACACTTTATGCACCTAGCTATTATACGTGGAAATTTTAATGTGAATAAGTTCATAACATTTTAGTAAAGTTAATAGGTGATAGCCAAGTTAGTTTCTTAATTCTTAAACGAAAAATTAATTGTTTGGAATAATTACAAAATTTTTTTTAAAGTTATGTGAGGAAGCGTCTCTTTCTTGAAAGAAAGCAAAAAACAATCAGATTTTCTGAAGGGAACAAATGCCACCTACTACTGAAAAACAAGGTGTTAAGGTTGCGTTGCCAACATTGCGATAACACTAAGTTTTTTGCGTGAATTTGTTTACTATGCTAGCAAGCATAGACGTTTTGGAAGTAGGAAGAGTTGATGCGGTAGGATCAATCCGGGAAGTCATTACAAGACTCCATCACTAAGTCAAAAAAAAGGTAGCTTCACGCTCATATCCCCGAAGTGGTTGGCAGAGGCAAAATCAGAACACTACAACTACAAGACATTAACTCCCACAATTTGATAGGTGGGAAGCCCATCGCCAACCGGACACATATCCAATATCGAGCAACATTTTTTTATTAGAAAATTGAAAAATCCATATTTTTCTTTTTATTACCCGACACGAAAATCGAACCTGGGGATCTGATGCAGTTAAGTTCAACACCTGAACCGCTAGACCACAGAAGCGGTGTCTGACTAATTCTAACTGGTTGTAATAGTGTAACCAGTGACCAGTCCCGTTAAATTTCATTTGCGAGTGATGGGGTCATCACATATCTACGCCATTATGAAATTAAATTGTCAACTTACTCAGCGTAGTGGCTCTAGTATCGTCTGGTCGGTATTTGCTTTGACCAATTTTGTTTATAGCCATGACGGAAAATGTGTAATCGGTATTCCTTTCTAAGCCATGAACAGTAAAGAATGTTGCGTTTCTGGGTGTCACATCTTCATATCTATAGGCATCATCATAGATTTTGCTAGAACAAAAATAGTGTAATTATTAAATTATAAATTACTAGCAGTTTCACGTAGCTTCACCTGCGTAACTTGGCTTCTACTGCAACGATTTTGATGAAACAAAGCTTATGTCTCTGAGGGATAATGTAGCATTCTAAAGGTGAAAGAATTTTTGAAATCGGTTTAGTAGTTTCATTTCAAACAAACAAACAAAAAATCAAACCTTTTCTCTATATAATATTAGTGAGTCGCGTCGTAGGTGCGTCGCTGTCCTGTGGCCGGGTTGTAAGGCCTATTGTGCAGGTCTACGGTTCACCCTACTCTCATCATCAGAACATGAAAGAATCATAATGGGGGCAGGAATAAGTAACGCGGAGGATTCCTGCCCGAGCAAGTTGCCGCACAACACTTTACCGCCAGTAGTCTAGTTGGCAATGACCTATTTAACCAGTGCTCGCCTTTTACAAACTACTTGGCAGAGAGATATATGATCTACTCAGACCTGGACTAACACAGGGAAAATTGTATAAATATTAAGACCAAAATACACTTCAGTTAAGCTTGCTTGATAAACCATTTCGTTCGTTTTATAAAAGAGACGAAACAACAAAAAAACAAAGTTGTCTTATGAAAGCAATAGTTATTTATTGAAATAGAGAACAGGTAAATGGACATATGTACAGGAGGGTCGCCAGGCCATAACCCAGAGGGGGGCAAGTTAATACGGAGATTGAGAAAAATATGAACGGTTGGTTACGCCAGGACCCTCATACCTTTGACTTTTTGACTTGCCTTTCATTTCCCGCTTAAATAAGAGTAAAATAGTAGTAAAAGTACAAGAACAATCGATCAACTCAAGTTAAAGAAATAAGACTGTTTTATATCTGTCAACTATTTTAGAGTCTCTAGAGGAGGGCAGCTGGCCCTCTTGCCCCCTTGGCGACGCCCTTGGATATGGATACAATATATAATAAGTATTCTGTGTTTTAAATAGGTATATGTTAAAAGAGAAATAATATACTTACCGATATCGAACCCTGTACCACGAGAACAAGCCTCCGTCGAATCCTGGCACCCACGACAGTGACACCGAGTTATATGTCACATTTGTAACTGTTATGGATTGGACTGGATCTGAAAAAAAAAACAATCATCAGCTGTCGTGTTCCGGTTTGTAATATAATTGGCTATTCGACAGTTTTTAACAATTTAAAAGAAGTTCTACTTTATTTTATTATTCTTATTCACTATCTCTATCACTACACAGTACAAAACGAAGTCGCTTTCTCTGTCCCTCTTAAATAATTAAAACTACGCAACGGATTTTGATGTGGTTTTTTTAATAGATAAATTAGTAGTTGAAGAGGAAGGTTTATGTATATATTTTACACCCGTGCAAAGCCGGGGCGGACCGCTAGTATAGTATAAAACAAAGTCGCTTCCTCTGTCCCTATCTCCCTTTGTATGCTTAAATCTTAAAAACTACTCAACGGATTTTGATGCAGTTTTTTTAAATAGATAAAGTGATTGAAGAGGAAGATTTATATGTATATTTTATACCTGTGCGAAGCAGGGGCGGGCCGCTAGTTCTTTATAAATTATTGTATATGTAGGTATAAAAATCTCTTGTCACAATATGTCGCCAGTAAACTGCGAAATCTCTGAACCGATTTTGATCAACTTTTGAAACTATCGGTAATTTGGTCTAGCTTAAAAGGTATGATAGTTTTATCCCGATATATTATAATCCCAAGAAATCTCGAAATAAGATTATATACATCATGATTTTACGTACAATGAATAAAGGAAACGTATTGGTATACATAGCATAATGGCAAACGTGACATAATTTTGTGATATCGTATCCAACATCCTGTATAAGATTATCTCATATTGTTCGTCCATCAGAGCCGAGGCTGGAGATAAGCTGACGTATAAATAATGTATATACAGGGTGTCTCAAAATATATTAGACGAATAAATCTGGGTCTTTGGGCTTATTTCTCGAGAATCGAGGTTGATATTTTTAAATGTAAGCGCTAAGTATTCTTTAACGCAGAGGTTCCCAAACTTATTTCATGTAACGCCCACTTTGAAAATCAGTTGTTTTGTAGCGCCCCCCCCCCTCGTTTTTTTCTTGTCAATAACCTCAATAACATATTTGTTGCGCCTAGTTTAAAAAAAACATTTTTTCAAGATTTATACCGCCCCCCTCTAGGCTTCCAGCGCCCACAAGGGGGCGTTATCGCCCACTTTGGGAAAGGCTGCTCTAACGCATTGAAAAATGAACAAATATTTATCCACTAACAAATACAATAAAAATATACTTTTTTGAAAGGATTAGAAAATTTTACATAATAAAATGACTAAGGTCTGGAACATGAATGGATTTCGATTAATATGTTTAAGGGCAATATATTAAAAAATACATCTTCAAAAACAAGTTTACCATGTCGTCACCATCATGTCCTGTCGAAGATCGAACTCAAGCACCCGGGTGAAATTTAATAAATGCAACAAACGGAAAGTGTTGGTTCGGTAAACGTTGTTTAATCATTTTCTTAGTTAATTCACGTTCTAAATTATAAATTATTAGTTATTAGTATTTTTCAAGTTCGGTTCAAGTGACATAAATATGATTATTGTTTTTTGCTTTGTTTATTAAAACAGAAATTTTTCGTATTAACGTGATTATAATTATTACCATTCGAAAAAACATAATTTTTAAACTTAATGTCTTAACCAGATGAATTAAAAAAATAACAAAATGACGTGTACTGAACCTCCACTTTCCGTTTGTTGTAATTTTTCAATTTAACCCTGTATAATATAAATGTAAGAGTAGATTGGAATAGAAACACAACATATGTGTGTGAGTGTGTATGTGTGTGCGTGCATATTATTAGTGTTTCCTTGAAGTGTAAGGAAAATATTCGTCACAAAACAGCTTGACCATGAACAACGTTGACCTAGTAAATTTCGCTGCTCAACACGTTCTAAAACAAAATGCAAATGCCTCTTATATTGTGAATAAAAATTCACCATCTAAATTTCACAGTATTATTTCCCTCACGTATTATATTGCAGTTTCATCTCCAAGTTGATATCTTGACTTACTCGAGGCAAAAACGTGTTCAAATTGAAGCTACATTATTTTTCGATGTTTTATATACAGGGTGCGTAGATCTCATGGGAGATTTTATCCAACTGCGTCTAGCTCAAAAATAGGTACCGAATTTTTAGTACTTTGATTAATAAAATTAAATTTGGCTTAAGGTACAAATTCTTGGATTTTCTTTTATAAGACAAGATGGCGAAAAAGTAAACGGTTCTTCTTAGGATAAGAGACAATCGTGACCTATAGACACCACGTTATGACACCAAGACACCGTCGCTCTACTTTGGAAGGTGTTTTGGAGCAATATCAAAGCAATGTGTCTTACCTGTTTTTGGGATCGGAATATGATAGTACCAAATGCTGTTATGACAGTGGCTAAACAGCTTTCTATCGATTCTTGCAGTATTTCTCGCAAAATTATTTAACCTAAATTCTACTTCACTCGATTTTAATTAACAAAAAATATTTTTAATTTACATTAAAAGAAGTCGCTTTAAAAAAAAGCTTTTAAAGATATATTACAATTATTTCAAGTAAAATTGATTATAATTGTGAAATATAGAACTTACCATCATTATCAATATATGTGAACATTTATATTTAATAATATGATGCTGGTGTAAAAGGCGCTGCTGTCGCGTGCAGCACGGTACATTCGGAATAAATTGGATATTGTGTGTAGTGATTATACTACCGGCACGCTATGATGGTCAGTTTGACACATGACGATAGTGACGTGCATGTCAATTTACTATCCAAAAAAAATATAAACACATGTGGGTCAGATTTACACGTTTTTGTATTTACACCTAGTATGGCAAGTAGATCATTGAAAAATTTAATAAAACGAAACTATAAGTGTTTACTAGCGGTCTACTTCAATAACCTACTTAAAAATCAGTAATAGCCATTGAAATATAACCAATTTATAGTTGGATGTAGGCTTACTGGAAATTTGCTGATGAGATATTTTCGTTACTTTTTGGAAAATGACAGTGGTTGCCTGGCTTTTGAATCTTGAATTCATGCATATTAGAAAATGGAATCGGATATGTCATTTTAGATACTCTCAAACACAGTACTAGCAGATTATTAACATTTAGTTCTAAAAAATTCAATGTAGCCAATAAAATAGTGTTAATAATGTACTAGTATCGTGTTCAAGAGTACCGCAAGTAATATACGAGTATCTACTTCCAATTTGCATGAAATCTAGATTCAAGAGTAATATCAATTACTAGGATACCACTGACATTTTTCAATAATTAACGGAAATATTTTAGCAACAAAACTCGAGTAGATGAATCTCAAACTACAGATAGGTTATAAAATTTTCCATTAGGTAATGCAAACGTCAAACCGGCCAGCATAGAATGCCGTTACTATAGTCTTTTTAACATGAGTGGTCAGCAAACTAGCAGAAGTCTCTCCTGATGGTAAGAGGTAACTGTGGCCTATAGACCATACATGTTATGCATATTATGTAAGTCTATCGGCTACCCTAACATGACAGAGCCACTATAGCGGCAGGAATAAGTAAGGCGGTGGATCCCTACCCGATCAAATTGCTGAACTCTTCCACCTGTGCTCTTGTTTGTGATGGTTTATAGTTTAACCAGAGCTCGCCCCTTGGTCCTCGAGTGGTCTATTCTACTCAAGGGACCCAAAACAAATTTGGAAGACAAGAACTTACCAGGAACACTAGTGACATCCAACTTAACAGATGTAGTACTGAATCCCAGCTCGTTCCTCGCTCCACACTCATAGGACCCATAGTCCGAGGTACCCACATCGTTGATCAGCAGCACAGAGACATAGGTCACAGGATCTGTTTTGTGGTACTCAGCGAAATACTTAGTGGAAGTGTTAACAGGGAGCTTCGCACTATTTTTAGACCATGTGAAGTTTGGTGCGGGAGACGCTTTGCATCTGCAAATTAAAAAAAAAATAACGCAAACTTGTTTATCATAAATGTCACAGATGAAAGAAAAAATATACAATAGAATATACAATAGGATAGGATATAAATATATACAATTGTGGTGTCTGTAGTATTCAAATAACTGCTTTTTATTATTACATGGATATGAGTGTAAGATACAAATACTATAGGAACCAAAAAAAAAACATATTTTTTATAAAAGGTAAACAAGCAGACTGATTTCCTGATGGTATGAAATTCACGCCGCCTAGAGACACCAAGGGTGGTAATGGTGCGTTGCTAACCTGAGGCCGGGATGCTAGACCTCGAGCCAAAGTAAATTTACGAATCCGGGCGAGTCGCTGCGAAACTCTAACACCTCGTATTTTTTTACAGTTTTTATCTGTCTGTTTATTCCACCTAATATGTATCTGGAACATCTGGACCGATGTTGATGAAACATCCACTGGCAGGTAGCTTATGATTAGCCGAAACAAACATACATGTCGACAGATAGACTGTCAAAAATTAAAAAAAAATAATTTGTTATATGTACCGTAAAATAACCGCTTTTTTCATTACAAACAACAGACACTTCAATTTTATTCATTTGTAAAGATATATACACATACACATACATATCTGCACGCCGAGTCCTTTACGGGGTAGGTAGAGAGTATCGAGTGCCAGACCTCACGATAAAGATAAAGAAGTTTAAAGATGTATACATTATTAAAAATTCATAGAGATATTACATTTTACGCAGTCGGGATTTTCAATATTAATTGAAAATTTAAGTAAAATGTTATGAGTTTTGAAGTTGTACGAAATAATTGATAGATGGGGAAGGTGGAGCTCTTCGAAATTAAAAGATATTTTATTTTATAAGACAAATTTGTTTATAACGCAAACAAGCAGACGGATTTCCTGATGGTAAGAACATCCGACCACCTAGAGACACCAAAAGTGGTAATGATGCGTTGCCAACTTGAGGCCGGGATGTTAGGCCTCGAGCAAAAATAAGTTTACCGGCTACCTTATCTTCCGAAGCGGAATACGTCAATACCCTTACCGTTGACGTTATGGCGGCAGGCATAGGTAAGGCGGTGGTACCAATCTGGGTGAGTCACTGCGAAACTCTAGCACCTAGTCAAATGTCACAGTGTTAGTAACGGCAAGCATATGCTCGCCTTTTACGAGCTGCCTGGCACGGAAAGGCAGATGGTTTATTCTGCAAAGAAACCCGGACCAACACGGGGAAAATATGAAACATAGTCGACCTTGTATTCAAACATGATATTCTTGA